>DWCF01002619.1:0-23095 GCA_018230265.1 Delias oraia | reverse complement strand
AAACGTTTCACCGATACCTGCTGGGCACAGCACTTGGGTGGTAACATCTTTGTACATGTCTTGTAAGAGTTGGATATTCTGATACGATTTGTTGCCTTATATATATATATATATATATATGAGGTCACGTGGGATATGATAGAAGGCCTTCTCCAAATTTATAAACACCATGTGAAGGTTAGTCTTATTTCTTCCGGTCTTTTCAATAATTATTTGGATAGTCTGAATAGCATCGGCGGTGCTCTTTTCAGACACAAAGTCACATTGGTTTTCAGTTTATGTTATTATGTCCTTCAGTCTATTATGCAAGACGCGCTCCCATATTTTAAACATCATTAAGTAAATTACTCACAAAATTTATTCCTTGGTATCCCAAGATTGTTTATATTTTTCCTCAAGGTAGTATTGGCTTCTGTACACTCTCTATAAAAAACGATCAGCGAATTAATGAATTAACTACGTGATAGTGTAGTTTTATTTAATATAATATAATTATGTATAGTATATTAGCTTAGTTTATAAGACTGGTTTGATCCGCTTATTTCGTGTGAGATAATATAAGATAATCAAGTGAAGTTGAGTTTATGAATAAAATTGCAAATCTTTTCATGATATATAAAAACTACGTTTATAAATTTCGGATGTCCTTGTGAATAATTTACCGTGAATTAATGAATACATGTTATATTTTAATATCAGGTTTATTTTAATTGAAAATATTTTTCACTGTTATGTAACAAGTATTAGATATTTTTGTTAAATTAATACACAAAAGTACGGTCACTATTTTATAGGCAGAGCAGAATTTTTTACCATACATTAGTGCACAGATTATTAAGTTGACAAAGTAAATATACTAAATAAGTAACTAAAAAAATTAATTATACTTTAGGCATGTTAAAATATATATGAATTAATATTTTTTTAATTACAATTATTGTTTAGGTAACTTTCATTTTACTGTGCAGATGGTCATTACCTATGACTGCTCTTAGCGTTTTTTTGCCTTCCCGAAAGTCGTATTCCGTACTTACTGCACATACAAAAATTCAAATAATTCGACCTATTTATACTAGCATATTAATATACAGAGATGTAATTGTTTTAATGCCTATATGTCTCTTGGAGTGCGTTCCGCTACGCGGTCAAAACGATCACGCACACGACCAAGGTTTTTGTCATTCCAATTACTTCTGGGCATTAGAGTCATAAATTCAAGTAACGTTACGGCATATTTTGAGTGTCATTTGACAAAACATATAATTCTTGAGACATAGCTATAATAATTAAGTATAAGCCAACTTAATTTTAATTAAAAAATCTACTTTAAATTTTTTGGGTTTACATAGAAACATGCTTCCATAGCAATATCTCGATTAGTATAGTATAAAGTTTTTTTTTTGTCGCCATTGAAGTGGCAAATTTCAAATATTGCGCCAAATCGCTTATCTCTTTTCCCGCGCATTCTTAACGTCCACTTTGACTCTCCTTTTTAGATGGGTCGGTATTAGCGTAGCGTGAGCGAAAGTTATGAAGTCAGTAGTGATGTTTCTTCCACGATCACAAAGATTGCGGTCTTCATCTGGAACGGCTCAGTAAGCATATTGAGCTTTGTGAACGTCTAGTGGAATGCACGAGCCTTCATAACTTCACACGGTCTTTTGGGTGAATTTGATTTTTAGCCGCGACTAGTCCAAGCGCGTTTCCTGCAAGATACGAAACTCGGCTTGCGCCATCGCTGGGTCATGGGCAGCCAATCGGAAGATTGGCTGCCCATGAATTAAACATGTAAGCGTATTTAGAAATCGTGCGTATTTATAATTTAATGATAACATATTTCCAAATAATTTCACTCACAAAACTTGACAGTTGACTTCACACCTATTGTAAAAAACTATATGTCAAAAAACAGGAAAACTAATTCATCGTCGCAATTTCCCAACTGAGTTTCTTATATTTTATATAGGAATTCTTAATTACTATTATATTTGGAAAATCATATAGATATTCATCGATTTAAACACATTGCAAATATGTCCCAATTGAAAAACTCTAAGAAATTTAAATGGAGTATGGACTTCAATCATAAGTACGTAAGCAGAGCTAATTTATTTATTGATTTAATAAAAATTGTTGACTTTTTCTTTCTTATTTTCCTCTAGATTTCGTTCACAAGCTGTGGAATTACCATCACCTCCGGGCTATAATCAGTCTTCAAGTGCAAGCTATACAGAAACCTCTAAAGACTCAGATTCACAACTCCTCCTTATAAAAAAATTGTGGGATGTCGCATTAGGTCCACTTAAACAAGTGCCAATGAACCTATTTATTATGTACATGGCAGGAAATTCAATTTCCATTTTTCCAATAATGATGGTTGGCATGTTAATTGTACGTCCCATAAAGGCATTATTCACTACACAAAGTACATTCAAGATGGTAGAAGGCACTCAGGCAGCTGGCCAAAAGATTGTTTATATCATAGGCAATATAGTAAATATATTTTTAGGATTGTATAAGTTTCAAAGTATGGGATTACTACCTACACATTCTAGTGATTGGTTAGCATTTGAAGAACCTTTAACTAGAATGGAACATATTGGTGGTGGTATATCAATGTTATAAATTAAAGTTACAACCTATTTCATTATTTATTGTAAATTAAAATCATACTAAAAGCAACATGTATTTACAGTTTCCTTCAAACCTTTTACACTTCACTAGTCTTTTTTGCCATTGAATTCATCTACTTTGGCTTTTATAAAAGCCTGAGCCTTTTCAACTAAGACCTGTGGGGATTCAACTTTGTCTATCTGAAAATAAAAAAATATTTTTTATTAAATTCTTTCAACACTAAGTGAGAGAATAAAGCATTCTATAATAAATATGAATATAAAGAAATATATGTAATAAGTTAATATTATGGTTAAGGAGTTTCTATTATATATTGTTCCTGGTTCAAATTAAACAATTTAAAAAAATTACTATAAAACAAACCATTTCTTTTTTTCCAGTGCCCTCTCACATTCTTGTGCTGTTCTCTTACAAAATAGAGAAAGAAAATCCTGCATTAAAATAAAATAAATTAAAGAGCTTTAACACAATGTTACCTAATTTTACAAAAGAGGCCATTAAACAATCTTTTGAACCAAGTACAATATACAGCTTCTTTCACACATCCCTAGTGACTGTTTCTGCACCAAAAAATTATGCTATTGAGGTTAACATGGCCTCCTTTGCGGTATTCTAAATACTAAAAAAATAAATGCAAATGTGGAAAGTATATTAAATAAACTTTTGTTTTATTTATGGGATGGTGATACAAAGCTTAAAAAAATAAATTTCAAATGCAAACCTGGTATGTTTGTGCTACATATACACCTGTATAAACCCCACTTCCAAAGATGACCTGAAACAATTAATTATATTATTTATATTTAATTATATTGCGATTCACTGTATATAGGGACTAATAAGTCTAAGAATAATTCAATTAAACATTTTCATACATAAAATTTAAGTTACTTACGCTTGTTTTAAATAAGGATATACAAACACCCATTGCTTACAGGTGTATATCTTATAAATTTTCTTTTATTTATTTATCATTTTAATATTTTTAATAATCTACAGAAAATTTTTATTTAAATTTAATGTATTATCATTGATTTTGAATGACAAGAATCATACTGACATTACATATGACATAAATATTTTCTTTTTTATTTAAATGAGAATGTAATATAAACAATCAATCTTAGGAGCCACTAAACTTTAAAAAATGATTTTCGACATCTTTCTTTAATTAAAATACAATAGGAAATTTTATTTAATACGGGAACAAACTCCACAAAAATATAATGAAGTATCTAAAAATAGATCTTTTATTATATTGGCAAAATTCTAAAAGTTGTAATGTACAATGAATAACAAAGGCTATTGTTGTTTTTGTTAATTTTAATGTAACTTCAGATGTTTTATAAATAGTCATGATTTGGCAAACATCTAAAACAAACTTACCAGTGCTTTGAGCATTTTAAAGTCACACTCAGCACAGTGTCCTCGCACAATTTAAAATATAAATACTTATGTTTATTTAACAATATTCTTATAAATTCGTATGCTGTCGCTTTTCATTAGATAATGTTTAAATAGTAATTCGTATCTCGCAGTTGTATACAGTATTTTGATTTTCGGTTTTGTAATTTTTTGACAGTCAGCTGATATTTATGTTAATTGTAATTTTTTCGCAGATTGCTTTTCGAATTAAGCTTTTATGCACAATAAGACAACTGTAGACCAAATATATTGTTTACTTTTATTTGAATTTATCATAATAATTGTAGGAAATGTTTATTTTTGCAAATAGTTAATGTTTTTTACAGTTTTTCGTCGAGCTCTAAGTTTTGCGATAGATGGCGCAGATTTTAAAGTTAAACCCTCATTTCTCAATTATTTAATAATTAATATAATTTTAAATATTACCGAAATCTTATTAAATATTAAATTAAATTTATAAAGTAGTTATTGAATATTATACACCATTTGATACATAATATATTTGTATCAAAGTGATGTGCAACATATTAAATTTGTAGTGGCGTGTTTGTTTAAATTAAATTAAAATTAAAATAATTAAAATAAATAATAAGCAGTGGTTTACTGAGTTACTCATACGATAGCCGTGCAAGTTTATCGTTGCAAAAAACATTATAGTAAGGTATCGTATTTTTTATGTTTTGTAATTATTATATCTGTAAATAAATTTATAGTAGTTTAATAATGAATAATGATTGTCCTATTATCGGGACTGCGTAAGGACATTCTAAGTTATCAATGTCAATAGTTATCCATGTAAAAATAAATACTTGACAATGTCAAGTATTTACTCTGATAATAATTAATAAGTGTATAGTGGGTCGTGCATTTTGATATCTTTCATTTCATGACAATTATTTAGTAGTCCGTAGAAATTTATTATATCCGTTTGCGGCGCCAACACGCAAAAGCACCTGAAGTTTTAAAATGTAATTATTTATATTTTGATATATATAAACAACATGTATGTTTTCTAAATTTCCGTAAATCATTTAAAAATCGGATGAAATCGAAAATTATAAAGAAAACTATATTTTATGACATAAAAATATTATTACACATTGTTTTTAAAAATAAAACATTTTTCACATAAATTAGTGTTGCACACATTGACATACCTACATTTGTCAACTTATAAAATCATACATGATCATGAGTTTCAAAATTATATTCATAACAAAATCCCTTACATAGTACCTTAAATTAATACGAATTATTCTAAAATCTGATATGTACTTAGACTTACGTCGCATAATAAAAAATGGATCTCAAACTTAATAATCAGTTTTATAGAGCTTAGACGCAGCCATTTGTATGATATTTAAAACGTGGCCATTGATGTAAGTAATGTCAGTTAGCTCTCTTTAAATGCATAGTTGTAATACCAATATCATATATATATTTTAATAAGACATTTAATTTAAAAATAAATATATTTAATATAATTTAAACTTAAAATATATGAATTATATTTTATCAAATTCAGGATGATAAAATTCAATTAACGTTAAAAACCCTTATAACTAAAATAATTAATAACTTATCAGGTCATCGTTTATAAAATGGAATGTTTCTTTGTAAAATTAAAATTGTACCTTAACCTTGACTTGTTCACAACATAATAAGTCTCTCTAAACAACCTTCAATTAATAAATACTATCACAATATTGTATTGATATTATAATCGTGAGACTATACTCAGCCTATTTATTGTTCAGAACTTCTAAATAAATACTGTATTGAGTCTTCATGTAATGCGATGAGTAACATTATAATACCACCAGTTAATATACCTAAAATGGCAACAACGACATTCAAAGTTCTGCCTTTATTATTTTCATTTATTTCTGGCACTAGATCAGCTAGTGCTATGTAAAAGAATGTCCCAGCTGTGGCGGCGTAAATCCATTCTGAAGCAGATCCATGGTCTTCCGCAAGCCAAATACCAATTGCCATACCAATAAGACTGAGTATAGACGAAAGTAAATTATAATACATAGCACGCTTTATACTCATACCAGAGCGCAACAAAACTGCGAAATCACCAAGTTCATGCGGCAGTTCATGGCAGAAAACAGCCAACGCCGTTGCAAAGCCAGTTACCGGATCACCACTAAATGCCGCTCCTATGGCTAAGCCATCGGTTAGGTTATGCAAACCATCACCTACTATAACCATAAGGGCTGTTGACGTCATTGGCCGTTCGACCGGGGGATTCGGCGAGCCAGGCATTATAGCACCCAGTTCGATGGACTCCACTTGCTTCGAGGATTCAATCTTCTCTTCTTCAACGGTTTTCGCTTGATGGTCATGGGAATGTGAATGCCCGCCGTTCATCGTTTGCATCACGGCTTCGACGGTGTAAAATAATAAAATCGTAAGAAATGTGACGCTGCATTTGAGTACGACTTCAGTTTCTTCTTGTGGTTCATTTGAAGAACCGTGGCTTTTCAAAGCATGAGGCAGGAGGTGTAGTAGTGCATCGCCGCATAATGTTCCAACAGCGATTGCAATAAGAAAATGGAGGACGTGGCTGAATATGGCAGACTTTATCATTGGTACTATTGCAACTCCTAGTAGACCAGTGGCGCTGATAACTAAAATGGCCAATGTAGCGTATATCCAGGCTATAAAAAAAAAGGGAAATGAGATTCAATTTCACATTTATTGGGTACGAAAAGTTTATTTAGAGGACGTGAGACAACTATCATATAGTAAATCTATATAAATATGTTATATATATATATATTAAATATACTATGTTATAGTTATATATATCTCGCAGTCATCTGGTTGGATCCGCTATTTGATTGAATGACTAGCGCGTTCATTGAATGACGGCATTCAATTAAATTGACTTGGCCAAAAGTTAACTGAACAAGCGTCACTCAACGTCCAACTAGCGGTTTGTAGCATTGCCTTTTGAACAAAGCGGACATCAAATCAGCCGAGTGATTGTAATTTAGTTCATTTTTTCCCACTGCAGCGTTAGTATTAAAAACTAAATAAATATATTTCGGCCTTATATTTCATTCAACGTTTCAGTCAAGACGTTGAACGTTAAAATCAACAACTTGACGAGTTGTCCTTTAGTCGTTCAACTAAATGTCGTCATTCAATGAACGCACTAGTCATTCGATCAAATAGTGGATTAAAACAGATGACTGTGACATATATAAGTATAAATGCAGAGGTAGATAATATCTGCGACAGAGAACTTTTAATCATAATCTAATGCCCTCAGATGAGATGCATAAAAGTTCGACATAATTATAATGATGAATATAAGATTTCATATATAGTAATTACTTACTCCAAAATCTATCCAGTTTCGGTAATGGCGCATCTGTTTTGTAACAGGAGCGTTGGTCTAACTGGTAAACCAATGCAGGACACATTTCTAGAAACGCTTTAGGTTTGATAGTTATAATACCCGGCTCCTTTTCCATACCATACACGGTAAGTATTTCTCTCGGGGACAGACATGATTTCTTCATTGTAGGCATCGCTGAAAATATAATTTTTATAAAAATATCTTTACGTTTCTCACAGGTTATCATATTTAAAAAGTCATATTAATTATAATTAATCTAATAATGCGTAAGAATACACTACAACAGTACCGAAAATACAGTAAATAATATTTGAGAATTTAATCGAAATTGTTTTATTTTATTCTCCGGTTATTATACTCGCTCCCTAATGTTACCCACCAGTTTATTGATGAGATCTATATGAATATTAAAATTTTGAAATATAACGGTAAAGCTTCATAGAATGAATGAATGCCTTAACGGAATTACATTTACTAGTTCAATCGCTGTGGTCTTGATGGCGTAGACGTAGAGGGTCATAATAGAATAATCGGGACCTCTCAAATGACGTTTGTGTTGCGCAAAAATGCCCTGTTCCTTCCTGTATCGTGATATGAATGCTCTCGTTATATTTAGATCCAATAATGTGATATGAATAATATTTAAATAAGCAATTAGTAGCGTGGTTATAACTACACTGTAATCAATACTTTTTGAATGACTGAAGATATATAGATGAATATTAACAGATCTTATACTGTTACTTCAACTTTCGCATTCACTCACACTTTCTCATTTACTTGTTAACAAAACAATTTTAATGATCAGGGCAACTGGTTTTTACTAGCTTATAAACTTTAAGAAACTGTGTCTACGAAGTAAGTAATCAACGTTTGTATATGTATATTAAACTATAAATTTTTATTAAAATCCGTTCTGTTGATTTAGTGTGAAAGAGTATAGACATCCATCCAGCCACACTTACAAAATTTTAGGTATTAGTAGGATATTTTATGGTTATATTTGTAGCGATTAATTGCGTTAAAGTGATTAAGGTGAATTCAGCAGATAGATAAGTATATCTGCTACGCACTAAGATTATTTGAAGGGCTTCAAATTGTTGTTCAGTTTGGTTTTATTATGGGGAGATATCACACAAATACTATTTTTATATAACAAGAACCGACATAGCGTTATTACGTAAACAAGTTGTTCTAAAACTACCTACTCCAAGTTTTATCTATTTCCCATACGTTAAATCCTGATAACAGACGTAAATAATATATTATGGTATTCTGGCAGGTAAATCAATATTTTGAAATATATTTTTCGGTCATCTCTAAATACAATGTTTCCCTGTGAGATTGATTGTTAGTTATTCCTCTATAACAGATCTCTTTGGTGTCTGGTAAATAGTGTTCCACATAATCTGTATGGAAAACTATGTTACCATATTCATGTCTATACCTGTTGACATGCTAGTAGTAGCTATATATTATATTACGCGAAAGTAAACTTTCTACGCAAGGGACGAGTTACACCGGATAAAAAGTTTTTTACATCTGTCAGTTGATAGTAAAATATTTATTATTATATATCTGTTGTTCCATCAATATAGTTTTTATATTATATTATATATTTATAGTATATAACTTCTCTTTGGAAATATAAAAGATTATTACTCTGTGTTCTAGAATTTACTAACAGTTAGGTATTTAGACATTAGGTGTTCTGTACAAATCGTCGCCTCGATTTATCTTTCTGTTTCCTGAATTAATGTGTCTACTAGAAAAATTAAAAATTAAAAATCTGACCCATTTTCAGAAAAATGTTATTTAACTGTGTTTTAGAATTAATCAATTATTGTAAGTATATTTTGATAAGTTAAGATTAATATATAATAATACACCTTTAATTGTGATAATCCTTATTTGAAGGCTGGTTAAACTGTAAAACTAAACTCCACCCACGTCTAACTTTGCGAGTAGGTAGTGATTGTAGTTTCACGGTATTTTTTACCAAGGTTGTTTAAAGCAATTGTTTAAAAACGAAATATAGTAGGTATATTTCTATCAACAAAATAATGTCAGCTTCCGTCTTTCTCGTTGACTATTCAAGGCTGGACCTTCCAATGAGCACCAATTTATGACTTAAACAGTAAGTGGTACTTCATATTGGCACTTTGTAGATTTGGAAAGTTCTTTCTTTTGCTACTATAATTAAGGCTCACATAGTTTTCTTTTTTTATGGACTGGTGGCAAACGAATGAGATGCTCACCTACGATATGCGGTCCTCCGCCCATAGACACCCCTAACCTGTACAGAGCCGCGGGCACGTTGCCGGCCAAGTTATATTAGTATAGAAATACCTATAAAGAAAACTGATTTCACCGATTGGTGGTGACCGACTCAAAATACCTTAAAAACGCTCAGTTGTCTTTAAAGTTTCATTTACTTAGCTTAACTAGAGGATAAATTTTGAATTAAATTGTATTCATAAATCATATGTTATCAGAAGCAGCCAACATTCAATAAATAATATTTTTAGATAGCCGTGTAATTTTAATAACTATGAAATTGTAATACCAAACAAATTGTTCTAAGATCGCACTTACAATTTGGCGGGGATCGTTTATGCCGGTGCTGTATGTCGTGAAGTTGCTTAAAGGTGCCATTGATCCTGTGAATGGCAATGTCATGTGGCGAATTGAACACACGTCCGCCTAAGCCCAAGCTGTCCAGAAGGTGCTCGAAGCCCTGGAATTATATGATCGATACGTTAAAAAATTATTATATTACTTCTTGTATATGTTATATTGTATAGTGGATAACGTAGCAGATGGATCTCCTATGTGGTATGAGAACACCACCGTCCATGGACAACCGCGCACACAACTGCTCTTTAATTGTGTTGCCAGCTTTTTACGCCGTTTCAACGGTATTTTTAAGAACCTCCTATATTATCACTCACTCACCAAAACACAGCACAAACGTACAAATACCGTACGGTACTTGTCAAAAATTAATCCTTATGAGTTATTTGTTGGTTCTTCTCGTAGAGGTATCATAATCATCATTTCAGCCGTAAGACGTCCACTGCTGGACATAGGCCTCCTCTTTGGACTTCCATGAATACCTGTCGGAGGCGACATCCTCCGTCTTCCGGCGACCATTATAAAGTCATCTGTCCACCTTCTGGGTGGATGTCCCTAGCTTCGTTTGCCGGTCTGTGGTCTCCACTCCATAGCTCTATCCATAGCTCTCTGAGCGACTCTAAGCTTTTAGATGAGGCCGATGGTGATTATATATATTATATATAATTTACTTGCAAAAGAGCCCCTTTGGGCGTCTATTTGAATAAATAATTTTAAATTTAAATGTTTAACTATTTTAGTAGACTTTTGTAGATAGATGGCTGTAGAAGTTTTGGAACAAAAACATTTCGTGTCATAATATTTTTCAGATATGTTACTTAAAATACAATACATTTTCATCGCTCCAAAGATTTAAATGGCTCTCATGACATAATGAGACACATTGTCCAATTGAATATATTATCATACCTACTACGTACGCAATTGTCTTAGTCCTATATAATTACTATTAAATATTCGCACATGGATTAACTACAAAATAAATATACAGTAGGTTTTCAATTAAATATTAATATTAAATAAATAAATATTAAATATAATTTTCTTATGGTAGATATTTCATTAGATTTTCACCGGTGGGAGAGCCATGCTGAAGCATATGCGGACGAACTAATGGGGCCGGCTCGTCCGAAGTGATACCACATGAAACGTTACTTGTACTGTGTGTGTACTTTCGCTGACTGAGTGAAGATATCAGAGGCCCTTAAAAATGTCGCTTAAGTGGCGTGAAAAGCATGCAACACCGCTAATGCGCGGACTATGGCGCGGTTGTCCATGGGCGGCGGTTTTCCCTTAGGAGACCTACCTGCTCCGTTGTCCGCTATGCTATGAAAAAATATTACTATATTTAAAAAAACCTTTCGGATAATACAAGCTTAGTAACAGGCTTATTTAATAATGATCTCGTGGGATACCAAGTTACAGTTTTGATGTTCCAAATGGGCTGCCTAGTGCGGAGTGCCTACGGGCTTACAGTATAGTTTTGCTGAGTTAGAGAATACCAAAAAACCGGTAACACAACCAAAGTATGGTAGTACATGGCGGTCTGCATTAGATAATCCGCGATGTCTTAATAAAATAGGGAAATTCCCATATTTGATTGTGCATTTTATCATACTGAATAGTTAGGTACAATAGTCAACTTTTTTCTATTTAGTAGTTCTTGAGAACAATGAGCGAAAATGGCACTGTGAAACAGGTGGTTCATTCAGTTATAATCGTAGCTTCAGATAAGTTCATTCGATAAGAAGATAATTTATTATTGGTTATTGCAATGTTAATCCAAAATCGTCAATATTATGAAATTAAATCAAATGTCAAATTGTTGCAGTACCTGTATGATGATTTATGATAGAGATCCCTATATATCTATCCCTATATATATATTATCTGCCAAAAAGGTTTCATGTGAAATAACAATAAGTCGTTTACATAACACCTTAGATTGTAATAACTGCCATATTGTCAAGATTATATAGAGGTACATCAGTTTTTTATCATAGACAACATACAATTATATATTAACACATATTATTTTGTAGCCACTAAAAGTATGTTAGGGATCTAATAACAGATTTATCATGTAATTTTTAAACATATAAACAAAATTTAAGTAGCGTAAAAATCCGGCAACACAACCAATACGCGGACTGGACTGTGGCGCGGTTATCCTTGGGCAGCGGTGTTCTCTTACCATATAGGAGACCCACCTGCTCCGTTGTCCGCTATACCATAAAAAATATAAATGCTTAATTCAAATTCAATTTTTCAAATTATTTTTTTTAGTTGAGATCCGCCTACTCCGTTACCCGATATACCATAAAAAAAATACGTTTTTAAAGATCGGAAAAATTACATTAACTCATACCGAATATGATGTGATTTTGATAATACTCAAGTTTTATGATTACAATCAGATATAACGTGTTTTATAAAACCTAAATATTATGTCAATACTAACTATTCAGGTAACTTTTAACGGACTTCAAGTAAGGTTACCTGTCCATCGGTTTACTTATTTCACAAGAGAATTGATAAGAGATATCAAATCGATCAATCGCTTATATGGTAACTTCAAGTTCATTGAACTTCAGTTTACGAAATAGGGAAAAGTGTTTTAGACATTTTAAATAAAATTTCCACAGAATATGGTCTGTTTTGAAATGGTACATTGTAGGTATCTCAACTTCATAGAGAATTTTACTTAGGCGAGATTACCGCCAAAACTTCTTAGTTAAAATTGATTAGTATTGGAGGACACAATCCTTAGTACCAGTATCATATGGTGACGTTTACACAACAACATTAAAAGTAATCATTTAAGTTGTCAATCCGAAAGAAATTAAAAATATATATATTATAATAGCGATGTAATTGCCTAAATAAAATTATTATATTTCATTTATAAAACTTATTTAAAAATCTTAATTTTCCTAATTTTTAATAACTAAACTTATTCATTATTATTAAGCACTCACCTCAAAGTTAATGACTCCTTCAGATCCATACTTATCGAAGATCTTTTCAATGAAATATTGCTCTGCAGGTAGAGTATTGTTAAGGTCTAGTTCAGGAGCGAGGAATAGTTCAGCAGACGCCAAACTAGCCGCCAACAGTACGATGCCAATTCGGAACATCGCGAACTGGCTGACGTCCGTGCGCAAGCGACGATCCACGGCACACTATGTTATAATCGAAGACGTCTAGCCACGTTGGGAATGCACAACGTAATTTGTTTATTCGAGATAATCGCAATAAAATTTGGAATTGCCCCTGCGTCTTCCTCTGTTCGAGCCGCGTACACGTCTGAGACTTTCACCAAACAACCGGCGATCTTGCCGACTCCGTTATTGATAAAGAGGTATGTCAATTTGTTGATTTTTATTGATATTGCCTGCCTCGGCTTGCCGGACATTTTATACCGACGGAACTCATCAAGCTCATTCATTAAGATAAATATATAATACTCAGTACATTTTATTGTTTGAAAGTGTTCGTTTTGTGTTTTCTATGCCTTAGTATCCAATTGCCCACCGTCTTAAACAAAGGCGCTTGCGTGATTTGTCTCACCTTTATCCGCGACGTATAACTCATTCCATTCGCAAACATAAAGATTTTCGAGATAAGATGATTATTGCGTTAATCTGATGTTATACTATGCAATGCATATCGTTACATACTATTAAACTTTTCTGTGACATAATTAAACGGATGTGTTTCGGCAATTCATTCAAATCTACCACAAGTGCAACTCGAGGTATGCTTACTTGTTACATAGGTAACAGACCTTCAGCTAGTACCTAACTCTTCATAGACAAAAGAATTTAAATTTTTTATTATTCCCTCAAAAAACTCGCGGCGTAATTATTATTATCAATTTTTTTATAAATCGTTTAACTATACATAACATTATTATGTAATTAAACATTATTTTTCGTGTTTATTGTTTATTTAAATCATTTGTAACATGGCTGCCTAAATAACACATTAGCCTAGCGCTTTTGGCCATAGTTTGAAATAATAGCGTGGTGATACCTATTAAAACTCATTAAGATGGCTTACAAATTACAATGTAATTAACTAAATACTTTATTTAGTTGTGTATTTTTGGTACTAAGTAGTATTAATACTAATTGTCTGAATCCATTTGACTTTTTTTGATTATTCAATAATGAAAAACCCAATATAATTAGCATTAATATTTGTTATTTATTACAATTATTGTAGTGATAAAAAGTTGTATAAAAGTGTAAGTTTTGTATTTATTTTTGTTATTAGTTTTCATTTAATGATATTGGAAATAATGAAGGGTAACTTGATAATAATCAATAACATGTATTTTGTCACAAATTTATATAATTGTGCAAATATTTATTTTATATGGCGTTTCTCTTGGTCTAAAATTTAACACCTGATTCAATAATACTTTTGAAACGACTGATGACGATTTTCTTTGTAGTAAAGCTGTCAGCAACAGTTATGTGATCCTAGTACTCTTTACGGATTTCCCTGATCTTCAGTGGAGTAGACAAAAATCAAGTCATTTCCGCACAATATTTCAGCGTGACTATGTGTCAAAAACTGAGGCTAAATGTCACTAATAATTAAGACTTAAGCCGTAATATGGAGGCGATTACTTATTCACATCTTTTAAGTAATTATTTATTTACAAATTATCTAATACGTATGACTAATTTTGTATATATTACCTATGTAAACGTTTTAATAAATTTAATAGAAATATAATTATTTTATTAAATCCATTGGCACAGTAGTAAATAGCTATTCCGGGGAAAACCGATGGATCTAACTTAATACCCGCGAATCAGATGACTTCTTATACAAAGTGAGTTTCCTGCACATTTGCCTCTTAATTTTCATGAAATAAAAATAGAATATATACAAAAATATGCCTAATGTAAGCAAAGTCGTTTATAAATATATCCCCTTCGGGTGTTAGTAAAATAAATTATATCCAGTCCCATGCCTATGTAATTCCGACATTCGTGGATTTTGAGCCACGATAACATTTGATAAGAATTTAATAAAATATTATGTCAAATACAAATATCTTCATAACGTTAGATTACATTTTCATTGTTATATCTTGATGTAATGGATGCCTTGTCCGTGACTGACATGATGTCCACACCTATTATTTATAGATAGAGTTTGGAGACCAAGGCCGGTAAAGTTACATTGTGTTTATGAGGTTGACGCATATATCCTAAGTCCTACAAACGTTTACATCAATTGGGCCGGCTCGTCCGAATTGATGCAACGGGCTCACAGAATACTCAGCGTGAAATGGTTGTACTTGAAACGATATTTCTACTGTGTTTCGCTGAGTGAGTATATTGGGAGCCCATAAAAAAGACGCTTAAGCGGCGTAAAAAGCCGACAACACAACCAATGCGCGGAATGTGGAGCGGTTGTTCATAGAAGGCGTTCTCTTACCATATAGGAGACCCAACTGCTCCGTTCTCCGCTATAGCATAAAAAAAACGATTACGGCGCGGATTTTTCATGGTTATAGTAAAAAAGTAGATACTTTATAGTAAAAAATAGCGGATATAGATATCAAATAAGTAAATAAGGTTCTTAGATAACAATTTGAATGTAATATATAAAAAGAACTATTTCAACATTTGCTATATATTATAGCAGTTTAATAGCAGGACACTGCTTTACACGCGTGCTACACTACGAGAACCAGCCACATTTGTGTAAATGGGGTGTTAATATACATTTTTATGATATAGCGGACAACAGAGCAGGTGGGTCTCCTGTATAGTAAGAGAACACCGCCGCCTATGGACAACCGCGCATTGGTTGTGTTGCCGCCTTTTACGCCGCTTAACCTGCACTTTACTCATTTACTCAGCGAAACAGCAGAAGTATCGTTTCAAGCACAACTACGTTTCACGCTGCGTATTCTGTGAGCGCGTGGTTACACTTCAACGAGCCGGCCGAATTAGTGCGTGAGCATATGCAAATATGGCACCTATAAACAAAACGGTTAGCCTGTCGAGAGAGTTTTGTGGACCATGAATAGTCTACGTATGTTTAAAGCTTGTGATAATAACAGCGGTAATTAATTAGATAATACATATAATAATCATGAAAGGGAAAGAGATTAAATAGAATGTTCCTACATGGGTGTAAAATATTTGCATTAAACATTGACTAAGCTGTTTTATTTAGTTTCCAATCATGTATCAGCTATCAACCGCGTATTTGCAGACAGCGCCCAACAAACATTCTCAGCCACTGAGTATGATAGCCTGTATCAATATTGTCGCAAACACCGCGATATTGCTTTGAGGTTATAATTGATTAAGTGAAGTGTAGACGCGAAAAAAATTAAAGTTATCCTCGACCACTGAATTAAAACCTTACCAATACAACATAATATAATAAAATAAATAAATTACCCGTGGGAGTGCCATGCTGAAGCATATGCGGAAGCACTAATAGGAGAAACTCTGCCACCATGCTCTATTATCCGCTTTAGAATAAAAAAAGGATACACAAAAATTATATAACAATAAATACGAAGATACATCTGCTACATCTTCGATCAATTCAACCATCGTTCCATTTCGTTATTTATCATAAACCTCACAGCTTAAATCTCTTTAGTTTTCGGTACGCGATAAACAAACATTTCTTAGCATATCCACTGAAAATCTTGTAAAAAGGAACCATATAGCTGTTTTAATTGCTATAAATGGCAACTGATGGGGTTCCTGTTATGACAGGTATTCATGATCTCTTCAGAGATTGCTCTTTAAACAGCAAATAAATGAGAAGGAACCAAATTTGTTATTGAACGCTAACTTAATTCTAGGTGCCTAAGTCCTATGGTAGATATATGAAATAATATTTGACTTGAATGTCGTTCTTTGTGTAATAAATAATATATATGAACTAAATATTAATAACAATTATTTTTTTATAACGACCATAAAGGAGATACGCCTGCTAAAATAGGTTTTATTTTTTTAACGCCACTGCTGGCAAACAAACACACAGCAGCTCACTTAGGGCAAGCGGTCCTCTTATATGTGGCGGTGATCTTACCTTAAACAAAAATCTCTCCATCCCCTCTTTGCATGTTTACGCCGCTTGAGCAGTATAATTTCGCGGATATTCGATATCTTCATTCGGTCAGCAAAACACTAAGTACCTACTGTTTCACACGCTGTGAGCCCGTAGTATCACTTCGGACGACCCGGCCTAACTAGTGCGTTAACATCCTTCAGCATGTCTCTCCCCATTACACATCCTTCCAAAAACCGAATAAATTATAAATTTTATTTAGACCAGAACCTCTTACTTAACGATCATAAAACCGCTCGGCCACGAGGCTCTGATTACAGTACTTTTGAAAAAACCTTTATTATTAGACTTTGGTAGGAAAGCAATTGCCACCTGGTATTTATTGAAGTAGGTACTCTCTTTCTTTAAGTGCTTCAACCTCTACACGGGCGACGATCTTTGCAGTTGGGTGCTTGAACAATTTACTTTTTTATTGTTACATTTACCTAAATGGTGGTTGAGTTGAATGTTGTATTGGAGAGATTCTAATAAAATATTTAAAATAAAAACAAAATTAATATACAAGAACTACTATGTTATATGTCTCAGTATATTGTATTTACATACAAAAGCCGTATTGAACTCTTTGGGAGGCGAACTCAAAGTACTTTAGAATTTAATTTTTGTGCCACGCACCATTTCGTGGAATCAGCTGCCAGTTGAGGTACTTACAAACCAATACGACTTGTGGACCTTCAAGAAAAGGGCCTACGCATTCCTTAAAGTCCAGCAATGTATCCGCGGCTCTGCATGGGCTAGAAAGTGTCCATGGGCAAAGCCTGCTGCTCGTTTGCCACTAAAATATGACCCTATTTGTGGTGGGTATTATAATAAAACTATGTAAAAAGATGAATTAGATTGTCAATTATACATCCTATCATCTATCGTCATATAAAGTGGGATATCAAGTTTAAGAATTTCATACATATTATAATGTTCAATAAACTTGGCTTTTTCTTCCGAATAAAATAAATTTAATAAGAGTTCCGCTATTTTGCAGAATTGCAACTCATTTTATGTATCTTTGTACCGGTATAGGATTTATCTTTTTGCCTTGTACGTGTCTATTCAACATACTTAATCACACTTTGCGCTTCGTTGCTTTTTCAGTTTTTACAATCAGATACTTTACAATGGATTTCCGCAATATTATAAAATTACAAAACTCTATGTTGAACTTTCATCCAGAGAAGAATAAAATATTATACAACTCAAAGACCACAGTTTGTATGTTTTAATGCAAAATATTTTCTTCAAATACATTCTATGACTATCTAATATATAAAATTCTCGAGTCAAAGTGTTAGCATACTCCTCCGACACAGCTTGAACGATTTTTACAAAATATTGAGTCGGAGAATCGAAAACGTTATTTTTTACATCCCCGAGTGACTTAACCACCCCTAACATTTTTTTTCATTTGGCATGAAAAAATACATATTGCCCTAAATTTTGACTCTTATTACCACTATCCCTTGTTAATAGGGATATTAGTCATTGATAATATATGCGGTAAATATAATAAGTCTTTTAAAAGGAGCATACAGTAACCGTTGATAGCACCGGCTCACAAAATACTTAGCGTGAATCGGTAATTCTGCTGTGTTTCGTTGAGTGAGTGAGGATATTTGAAACCCTTAAAGATGGCGCTTAAGCAGCGTAAAAAGCTGACAATACAATCACGCGGATTGTGGCGCGATTGTCCATGGGCAGCGGTGTCCTCTTACACGCCTGCTCCGGTTTCCACTATATTATTAAAAAATGCTTGCAGTAAGGGTGAACTGGTATTTTGCCTAAAACTAGAACAGCTATAAATCTAAATTCTTTTTTTTAGTTATACCTTTGAAAACCAAATAATTTAGAAATAAATAGCAAAAAAGGCTCTATTTTACTCTTTTCTTTTAGTTTTGACGACGCGTTTAGACAGGATTCGGAATCCTGATTATTCATACATATTACCGATACACTGATTTGATCCACAAATATAGGAATTGGGTCCATTTTTATCCGAAATAAGGAGCCTTTACTGTTGAAATAGGAAATTATATTTATATAATTAGTTTCAGAAAATTTATAAAGTTGTAATTGCTAAAATATTTTATTAGGAGCTTGAACAGGACCACAACAGTTTTGCCTAACGCAAGAACGTTAAATGTTAATCATTGAATTAATGTAGTTATTATGGCTTTTGGTAGCTTCTATTAGTTTTTATAGATTTGTGAATTATAGTCTCTTTTTAAATACATTTATAAATTTGATATCAAACGTAGACGTATGTAGATAGCAGCGGAAATATTAAACCCACTTTTTATCGCATTTATGAGTCCTGACATGAATCAATGACTTAAAAATAATAATTATTCTGTTTTAATTTTAAATATTAACAGGAATTTATTTCTCGTGATTGATTGAAGCAAATACAACGGGACTTACTAAAACGACTTTTAATATAAAGCGTTATATTAATTGACACCGCAAGCTCATGACACCATAAAGCAATTGTAAAAGCTCGACCATACATTATTGTCAACCTTAACTTAGATAGGAATACTTTAACAGATCTAGCGTTACTCAGCCCGAAATCATAATTCTTTCGAATCTTCTGGAAGGCATAGGAACATTTTTGAGCACACAATGTTGAATGAATTGCAGGCGGACTGCAACCATTTCGGCGTGTTTTTAATACAGATAAAATAGACTGGTACACCAGCTAATATCATACCAATACCAATACCCACTTCCATCGCGGACTCAAAACAGGAGCATACAACGAGCAGTGTGCATAACACAAGGAATGCAATTGGGAAAACGAGATTCACTTTAATTGGTCGGGTTAACTTTGGTTGGGTATGTCGCAACCAGAGGAGACCAGACACTGAACATATGATAAAAATGGCTTCCACAGATGTGACGTATAGGACCAGCGATTCTACGCTCTTTGTCAAAAGCAGCACAAGTGTAACCAGGCACTGAAAAAAAAAATTAATAACTAATTTATTTGTTAATAAATGAAAATATATTTACAAAATCTGTAATGATTGCACATCAAAAAGTTTTTGATAGGCCTACTTTTTCTGTAAAAACAACATTATTTCGCCGGGTTGTATCGAAGATTCGCATGCAATGTTTACAGCGTTAAGATCGATTTACACTGGTAATAGATACAAAAGGAAATACATATAAAAAAAACAATCAGAAATAGTATTAAAAAACACTGAAAATTTGTTTTATACCTTTCCCATTGGTATTTTAGAATCTACAAAGTAAAAATATGTTTTTGTTAATTAATTATGTCATCTATTTTGGCGCACTCATTCTCTTACTATGTACGAATTACTTCTTTATTACGGCGCCTTGTCGGATTACTGTTAATAGGAATTTTATTTAAATTTATAATAATTAAATATTTATTTTTGGGATTGTAATTTCTAATAGCTTCATGTTCCCACATATTCAAAAAAATATATATATTTGCAATAAATAATTAGTTCCTGATGTTTAAAAAATATATTCTATGCATACACAAATATTAGTTGTTGGTAAGGGAAAAAATTATTAATTTAACGGGTTTATTCTAAGAAAATAATCATTTTCTTCTATCCCTATTAACAAAAACATATAAAATTGTTTACTGTTTAGCTTTATTATGAGATTTTAAGATTATCTTTCTAGCCGTTACCTCTTTCATATTAGTGTAACGCTTTTACTAAAGCAACAATTCATAAGCCGTATTAAAAGATTGACAATTTATTCATAGCTGGACCTAATGTTATGTGTATATGTATGTTATGTCTATATATGCAAGTAGTTATTATATAATGACTGTTTTCTACCTTATATAAGCAAGAACTCTTACGACATCCTATCAATCAAATATAATATATATATTTTTTATTATTATATTAAATATACATATGATAAAATGTTCTCAAAGCGTTGACGTAATTTGCATAAGGAATTTTAATCATCGATTCAGTATGCGTTAATGTAAAAACTACATTACGGGACTTCTGTTCTATAGTCTATACTCTATAGCAATAGATACTTACCATAAATATTAATGATGGAACTGGTGTAAGCCTTCGGATATCGATAAGCGCGATTGCTAGAGGTAGGTGACCATTCCTAGCGCCGACGAAAAACAGTCTGGATGACGCATAAATAGCTCCATTTAGGGAGCCAAAAGTGCACAATGCAACAAAAAGAGGCATTATCCAGGAGAACATTCCCAATATCTGATCACCGAATGTGACAGCGACAGCTTCACCGGATGATATAATCTGTTCCTTCGTCAAAACGACGAAAAGGGCAAAATTTGTCAAGGCATATACTAGCGTTACCACCGGCATTGATATACAAATTGCTCGAGGTAGGTTCCTGGAATTGAAATAAATAATATTAACTAAAGGATGCGGCAAACTTTCTATCCGGTACGCCAACTTCCGGATCCGACTTACGTGACAGTTATAGTCATATTTTGGACAATTCATAAATTGTAGCCCGTTTATAATTCCGTTTATTCTAATTATTGTAAAGTTTTATTTAAATCCCTTAGTTTTTTTAATGTAATTTTCGGAATATTAGTTTGTTTTCTTTAATACAGATTTTTGGTGCAACTAATTTCAAATAAAGTCGAAAATAACTCAGATAGGCATTTTTATAAGCCGCAATTTATAATTCACATACAGTAATTTCTGGTTTATTACAAAACAGTATATCTCGAGGAAGGAAAATGTTGTTTTAGAACTATTAGTTGGAGGTATATAATCATGTAATAAATAATGTAGACACACCTATAGGGATCCTTTAATTCCTCAGTCACGAAGTTGAGATAATTCCAACCCGAGTAAGAGAAAAGACCGTAGTAGAACGCAGCAGCGATGTCACCTGGCTTGGTGACGGTGCCCTCCATCATCTCTTGGACATTATTAGTGCTTTCGGCGAATAAGTACCAAAAACTAGCACAAAACATAATCACCAGAGCCAACATTTTGGCGGCAGTAAAGGAATCTTGGACTCGTGTTACCCATTTTACGTCATAGCAATTTAGAGCCGTGAGGAAACCTGAAACGATAATAATATATGAAGTTATTAAATAGTGATTTATTTGTGTTAAGTAACTTTTTGTGCAAAATCCTATTACGTTGTGGTATAATATCAGGTGCAGTACAAGCATTTCGCCATTGGACGCAAATTTAAAGAAAAAGAAAAAAAGAAAATTTTAAATGGTATTACTACGCTATTTTTTCAAGATGGGAATTTGGGAAATTTTAAGATGGGAATCTTTCTATTTAATAAACACTTTTATATATTTTAAGAGGCAAATGTATTATGTTATGTATATACTTAACATAAGTAGTTGTACGTATATATATTTAAACACTAATGGGCTGGACAGACAGACCGTCGGCCTGACAGATACGTCACCTACCGCGTCCGATTTTTTAAAATTATATTTTGGCCAATTTACACAATATAATTATTGTAAATCATAAATGTGTTATTCTGATGAATGTGTTTTATTATTGAAATTTTTCATAAAAAATTAAAATGCGTAGTTTTTGCGTGAAAGATTAAAAACATCCATCCATACTTATAAACTTTCGAGTTTATAACATTAGTAGGATATACACACATACAACTGCTTATGGTAAGTATTATAGAGTTCACAGATTACACGAGTTATACAGAAATACGTTATACAGAAAACATATTAACTTTGAAATGTCGTGCATTTTTTGTCTGTATTTCGTAAAATCAGAAAGTCCAGTATTTTATTAAAGTCAGCCATCGCAACTATTTTTAAACGACCATATAAAATACATAAAAGGAGATTATCAATTCAATGCAATTTTTTTCCTTTACTCCACTCCAATCTTATCTGTGGACCAATAATTTAAGTGTCACAATGGTTCTGCTGCGGATTGG
>DWCF01002618.1:0-23110 GCA_018230265.1 Delias oraia | reverse complement strand
TATTATTAGTATATTTTTCACTCACCCTGCGTTTCAAAATGTGACAAAATTTAATAAAAGTCTCAAAATATAAGGGACTAACATAGCACCCAAGTTCAAATTCTGCCCAGTTAGCACAGTGGATGTGGAGTGAACCTTTTCCACTTACAAAAATATTCTAAATGTCATAGACATTAATATCATAGACACAATTTTAACACTGATAATTAAGAAAAATATTTGATTGCTTACATTTACATTAATTTAAATGTCATATAATGTTATTGTACTTATTATATCGCCTGTCAAAAAATAATTTACTAATTGTATGCTGATTTTGAAATTTTTTTATTTGAATGAATACTTTTATCTTTTTTAGGGATTTTTAAAATTTATCATTTAATTGAGCATATTCTATAAATATTTGCATGCATATAACAAGCTTTTAATTTTGCATATAATCCGGTCTCTAGTTAAAATTAATACACATTATTTATAGTTTCAATTACATTCATTTTTTTCGGATATGATGATAGCAAAGAAATTCTCTTTTTCCAGATTATATGAAGATTTCAGTAGAGATACCTTTGATGATAGAAGGTAAAATAAATAAATATTTGTATAATTATTTATCTGGTCAACCACTATGGTTGGTGAGTGATTTTTAAAAAGCCTACCGTGAAATGAGAAATATTGGGTTCAAATCCCAGTCTGAACAATTATAATTTTGATATCTAATTTATTCTTTCTCTGGAAGGGCTTGACAGTGGCCGGGCAAGTATTTTAATACTGTGAAGCGGCGTAAAAAGCCTGCAATACAACCAATGCGCGGCCTTTGGCGCTGTTGTTGTCCATGGGCAGCGGTGTTCTCATACCATATATGAGACCCGCCTGCTTCGTTGTCTTCTATACTATAAAAAAAACACAGAATTGTGAATTTTTCTGGTCTAATAAATGTTTATTTATCTACAGGCCTGGACTTCGGGGACCCTCGCCTTCCAGGCGATATGCTCCATACTGAGAACCTAGTTTCATAAATCTTATAATTTTTATTCTTGACAACTTAGAAAACTGAATTAATGGACAATATATTGTTCTTGATAGCTAAATGCAAAGGACAAAAGAAAAACAGATTTTAAAGAGAGAGTAGAGTGAAAGGATTGTATGCTGTGCTTATAAATATTTATAGGTTAATAAATGTCACTTTAAGAAGTACACCTTATTATTTATTTACAAATAACCCTTGCCACGATTTTTTAGTAGTTTCCTGAGATGCCGCCATACAAAGAAAGCAAACACACTAAGCGTACTCTCGCCAATGAAGGATGAAATTTCGTGGGATCAGTGTACCTTTGGTTATTTATGATTTTTTACTTAGGTATTTTTACTTTCTAAAAATTCGTAAGGCTTTTTTTATTCAAATCAAAGTTAACGATAAACACTGAAGTTTCAATGAGTACATACAACTAAACTATATAATACTACATATCCATTTCAATAAAATAATAGAATCTGTACATAAATAAACCTTTGTAAAACTATGAGAACAAGATGCCGACATCATTTGGCAAGCATGTGTTTAACTTCAAAAGTGCATTATTGTCCCCAGCGTAAATGATTGCTTGACAACAAACTCGTAAAAGCCTTTTCCTTCGTTCTGCGGGAACCATCAACTTTTTAGGGATAAAAAGTAGCCTATGTTATTTTTCAGGCAAATATCTAAACGAAATATTTTTGAATCAACCAGAAATAGTTGACACTATTAGTTACCGAGATTAGTGTTCAACCAAAAAAACAAACTCAGTTTTGAGTCAGAGTTTTAAAATATTAGTATAGATACTGGCCAGTGTTTTGTCTTAAGTAGGTAAATATTTTATGTAATTAACTTTTTCAGTGCAGAGGACTAAAAAATAAAAAAATCACAGCTGGTGTAGAATGAGCACGCCTAGTGTTCGCGGCATTATATAAAAAATAATACATAAATACACATCTTCAGAATTCTTTAGCTACGACAAACGGTACAAAGTTTATTCTCAGAGATATTGATGAAAACCTGAGCACGCGTTGAGTGCTCGCGGCATGGCAATATAATTAAATAGGTGTACATGCTAGGCGTGCCATCGGCACTTGTAAGGGGCTATTACTTTTATGATATAATTTATATATAATCATGACTTAATTTACACCCCTATGGAATTATAAAAGCCTCCAAATTATGTGTAAAACATGGGCTCCGTAATGAAACGGTACTTGAACGTCTCACTGCGCAGTGGCCCTTCTTATCTTCAGATTAAACCAATATTCAATCAACGCCCTTTGTTTACTGGGCGCGCACTTTCATCATTCTTTCAAAGAGTAGTCAAGGTCCATCATGTGGCCTATAAAAAATTGTATGTGCCTCTCGCTTTGGCTTCTAGGTTAGAGTCCACAGAACCAAGCCCATACATATTTCTTTTGTGTACACTGATTAGACGGCAAAAAAATAGACATTCAATTTAACGAGTTTATTTATAACTAAGCTGTCATGAAGTTATGGTCACACAGCAAGTAGTCATTCCACAAAAAGGTTATTTATACAAGTTGTATGTATGCGCAAGAATCCTTTAAGTAATGTATTAAATGGATAATCAAATGTAGCTTCACATTAAAGTAATGTGAGGCGCGTGATAGTGAAAAAATGCAATTCTGTATTATACATTTTATTGTAACTTATTAAGCAACATGTATTTGATACTACATAACACTATATATACAAAACTGTACAATAAATGCTTCCTTGCTATTCCATTTGATCTGAGATTTTTTAAAGTAAGCAAACACCGGAATGTCTGGAAGACAATGAAAAATCAATCCCAACATATCTTAGACAAAATGAAGCTTTGCATCAAATTATTAAAAGATAAATTTCCGAAATTACTTTTTCACAGATCAAATTGAACGCATGGCGTCGACAAAACAATAATACTACTCGAAGGCAACTTGAGGAGTCCATATTTTCCAGGCCCATTTTAATTAAGTCTTTTGAATCTCTTAAGTACATTCTCCTAGAACTATCTGCCACTACTATGAACACTTGATACAAAATTATTAATACGACACCGTTCTTAAAACTTATTGTCGAAATATCACAATTATCTCAAAACTGTTCGAGTATTCGTTTTAAGAGCTGCCATCTATCGGAAGACTGCAAGTAAACTTATTTCAACTCACTAAACATTACAAAATCACTTCAATAACACTCGGAGATTCCGGAGGAGAGTCAGTAAATCACTGGGTCACTACGAACTTAAGAATACTGAGATTTGATCGAAACTAGCGAGAAACGCAAGACGGCAATGAACAGTCGAGGAGTTCAGAAGACTCGGTCAGACGAGCTTAGCGGCGGGTTGAACGTGGTATTTGGCCAGCGTCTTCTTGACGCGTAGTGCCGTGAGTCGGACGGGTGGATTGGCGTGCCAGCATTCGGTCATCAGAGTGGTGAGCGTGGCCAAGGGCTCTGCGCTCATCCAGCGCGCGGGCACCGGCGGCCTACAGCCCCGCGCCACTACCACGGCTTGCATGTCCTCAAACGAGGGATCGGCTGGCACCCACTCGTGGTAGGGCAACGCATACGGCTCCACGTGCTGCGCCTTGTCGCCAGTGGCGCATCGCCGGCACATCTCCCACAGGACTAAGCCTAGAGAGTACATGTCGGCCATCTTGAAGGCTTCGAAATTGGTAACGTCGAGCCGCTCGTCAAGTACTTCGGGCGGCATGTAGCGCCGCGTGCCCACCCTAGTGTTAGGTGCGATGTCCACTTCGTGGCGCTCCGCCACGTATCGCACGGCTAGGCCAAAGTCTGCGATGGCGCACTGGCCGTTTCGTTTCACGAGAATATTCTTGCTCTTGATGTCGCGGTGCGCGATGGCCGGCTTACCTTTGGTCCCGAATATATCCATGTGCAGGTGCGCCAGTCCACTTACAATGGAGTAAACCATGGCCATGAGGCCGGGCGGGTCTAACACAATGGTCTGGAGATAGTCGTGCAGCGAGCCGTTCTCATGGTAATCCGTAATGAGTAACATCTGAGTCCAGGAGCCAGTACCTTTAATGTCTGCAGCAATAAATCCGAGGATATTTTCGTGCCTCATGAGCACAGTCTGATAAATCTCTGTTTCGCGGAACCAAGAAGCCTCCTCGGTAGTGAAGAACACTTTAACTGCAACCTTTTCGCCACGCCACCGCGCCAGCCAAACCTCGCCATAGCGACCCTTGCCTATGGACTCGACCATCTGGATCTGTTTGGCGACCGTACGCTGCACAAGCAGCGGCAGTCCCGAGCCGGAGCCTGACGACGCCTCAGCAAGCGGGGCGGGGGCGGGTGGCGAGGGCGGCCGCTTGCATCCTCCACGCCTCTTGCGGAGTAGCAGCCAAAATGCGCCGAGAAACGCTACCAATGCGACGCCGAGCGCTACCGCCACGAGGGCAACGGGAGGCGCAGCCGGCGTGGGTCGCAGAGCGGGCGTCTCTGGCATCGAAGGCGGTTCAGCCAACTGTGGGTGCATGTGTCGATTGCACAAGTCCTTCTCACAGCATTGAATAACCTTTGGGTGCTGATGTGGCACTTGTGAACTCTTGCACTGAAATTTTTAAGTGGCTTTCTTAGAAATCATATGTCTAGGCATTTTATTGAATGTTAAATTGAATGATCGTAAAATTCAATCTAATAATCTATGGTTAGCAACATTTATTTTGTCTGTTACAAGTATTCTATGCAAAAGAAAAATAAATTGTAAATTGGTAACTATCTATGGGAACATAATCACAAGTTGATTCTTTTTAATTTTAGTGCTGCCAAAAATCTCTGGTATGGCCTCTTTTTGAATAGAATTTTATACAAAACACGAATTCAACAATTTACCTGCATAAAGCCGGACTCATCCGGTGGCAGACATCCGGCAGTCCTTTCCAACACTACCGAGCCGGCTTCATCCAGCACCTCTTCCACAGTCACGAAACAATAACCACCGGGCTGCGTGCTGCAAGTGCCGTTCGCGGCTCCGTCGGGGCAAGCGCTCGCGCCCGCGCACTCGCAGAGGATGCCCCGACCTGTAATATGCAAACAAAATAATATTAAGTTTGCCAATCAAATATTAATATTGGGCCCCGTGGTCTTCGGCAGACTGCCGAGGCGGTTAAGATTGCAACTGCCACAGCCACACCTAACTGCAGAGCGAATCGGTGGCTGTTTTATAGTGTGGAATAGTTTTTCAGACTGCCAATTGTTTCCAACTTTGTGTAGAACAAATAAATACATATTTTTAATTTAATGACATGAAATTTTTTGTTATAAATAAATGTATTGTACTGTAATAAGAAATAAAATTTCGCTGTTCAAGTTAATAAGTCTTTTTTGTAAGGAAATACGTTTAAACATTTATCCCTTGCGGGAGGACTATGTAGGACTTGGCACTCCAAGAGTGCAATACCCACTAAAATTTCACGGCGCTAGACGGCAATTGATAAATATCCTCCCCAAACCACTTAGAAGAAGTAGAAAAAAAAGAAGTCCGACGCCCAACGGTTTTAGTGTCCCTTTGAGCCTGTTGACTGAATTGCAACCCTCTGCTGTCGCACTAGTGACTAGACTATTTATAATTAGACTAGATTTTATAAAACTTGGTAGAAATGTGACAATATTTGAGGTCAAAAATTTACAAGTTATATTCGTCACGAAGCGCGATCAAGTTCTGCAATTACAATCCTGTACGTATCGAAAGTTACCATGTATGTAGTGGCCAAGGTAAATTTTATCGCTTCTTCATAAAATTTTCCACTACATCCAACTAAATGCTATTAAGTTGTCTTTCATATCTTGTGTTGTCCGACTTCAAGTTACTATGGCTTATCGTGGATACCTACATTCACTTTCTGTTTATTACGATACCTATGTTTCAATTTTTAAACAAAATTTTACAAAATCGTATTACAAAATTAAATACATATAGGTACTATTATAAAATGTCGAGGCCATTAATTGCGAATGCTTCAATGAATTCTCTGATATTATCGCACATACGCAAAACCTCTGCTGACCTCAAATTCCCTCAGGAGACGTCATGTGGAAGCTGTTTAATTTCTATTTATAAATTATAATAACTGATGGTCGGAACAGAACGAATAGGACTCTGGTTTTTTGGCACATTCAACAGGTACCTGAGGCCATAAAAGAGCCCAAGTCTCGGTCCATTTAGAACTTAAAAACAACAATAGTTATAATAAAAAGGTTGGAATAGGTGTGCATATGTGCTAGTTGGTTTTTAGACATGTAAAGTAACTTATGTAATTTAATCAATATGTAATTGTATAGTATCAAATAATTGTTTTTATATAAATTTTGTTAACTTACGTTTAAATGAACAACTTACCACGGATACAGAATAACCTTACCACTAAATAAGAATTTAGGAAACTACTATCAAATCTCAAAGTAACATTCACAGTACCTTTTATTTCGATTAATTCAAATAAGATTATTTTGGAAACCATTAACACAAAAACTATTTAAATAAACTTTTAATTACGAAATCATGAAGTTAGCTATATAAATATATAGGTACCCACCCACTAATGAGAAATACTAGCAATTTAGAATATGAGCAGCTATTAAAAGATATAAACTGTTTTACTGCTATTAAATTATAGATATCGGATGTAATAAGAATAAATATTTCTAATAAACTAGTCTTACAACGCGACTTTGTGATAAAACAGACTGAACTAGAGTCACCATGGCCATTCTTGGTCATCCGCGAGGACGTTTAGCATAAACTCCGTTTACTTACAAATCAATACTATGTACAAAGACCGGAAACGAATAGTCACTCAGATATATAATACCACTCAACATCGATGCCGACACAAAGCAGATCACAACACCAGACAACAAGATGCATTAACAAGACAATATACATAAAAGAAAATCACGTACTTAATCTCATGTCGGAGTGAATTTATCCAGGCGGACCGTCCGTGCTATCATTTAAATTTAACTTGGGACACCGTCGTCTGTCTCCGGCTATATTATTTTTACACAGCGTATAACTCACGACGTACGCGGTCTGATCCGCGTAAATGTTTACACGTGCGTCACTCGCAACGGATGCGACGAGAATGAGTAGGTACTACTGTACTAGGTGGAACACGCGTCACGCGACGCAGCCGCCTTCTCACTCCTCGTCAGTTCACTCGCCGCTTTACCCGCCACGTATTCCTTGCCCCCTCCGCCTACTTCCCCTCTACGCGATGCAGCATGCAACGACAGCCTCCACTGTTGCACATGGCCGAAACTGCGCCGCGCCAGTACACAAGCACGCGAAAAATTCATTCGACTCGAGATAATAGCAATACTTTGCACCAATGTCTGTCTATGCGTAAACTAAAGGAAGCCCGGCCAAATAATAAATGATCACCTCTAACGAAAAGATGCCGTGGCATCTGACTTTGGTGTGCATTATTTCTCTTATTTAAGGATGTATTCATATAACGCACATGTCAAATTATTGTAGTATATTATTAATATCTTATGTATAAACAGAAGAACGACTATTCGTAATTGTAGGTACAATAATAGCCAGACACTGAATACGTCCATTACATCGCAGATTCCAAATAAATCTAAAGATAATAAATGAAACATAATTTTATTGATGCTCGAAACTAAAAAAATAGCGAAGCAGGACAATTATCCTATTTAAATAGGTCATTAATTCATTTAAATTAACCTTTGATATTACATCAGTCTTAATTAAAATATTTCTAAAATAAAACAAGGCTTCTTTCAAATTTATGAGAAAACATTGTCTTAAACAAATAAACTCTTGTTCGAGAAGGAAGTTGAATTACTAAATGTATTTTCGTCACAATTGACAAAGAATTTATCTTTTACACGTGCTAATTTGATGAACTATCTATTCAATATCAAATGGGTAGTTAGCAGTAACTAGTGTGCAGACACTAGCGCTGAAGTACTCTGCAATGGTATCATTCCGATTCGGGAAGCATTACGCCAATGACGTCTACGGCAACCACGATTAACAACAAGAAACGCTGTTATATATTTAAAATTAAGTGATTATTGCAAATATTTTATACATAGAGAAAACAGATTGACATGAATATCAAAATTTAGAGGTAGGTAGGTACCTACTAGGTACAACAATAAATTTCAATCGGTAACTTTATTTATAAGAAATCGATGTTCATGTATTTTAATGTTTCATTTAAACGAAAAATCTTTTCATATAGTTTTATTAAAATCGGATATTTTGATGGTTACAACTATAGTTTTACGTTGAACGGGTTGAGTTATATATAAGGTACGTACACAACAAAACAAAGCGTTACTATTTGTTTCTTTTATTTATCCACTAACTAAATAATAACTGTTTATTCGATACAGTGGGCTTCGTGGTCCATCCACCCTATTATTAAGGCGTGAATTATTTTAATGGTACATTACTCTGATGAACTTCCTAATATTACTTGATAATAATATTACTGTTAATTGTTTATGGGCAGTAATAGACTATGCCTTGTTTCTATAAACGGTAGGTAGCATTTTTATAAGCTAAAGTTTTTTAAAAGCTTTAAGCGATTGCAAATTTTACAAACTTCAACAGTCACGAAAAGCATACCAGAACATTTAACCGCATAAGCTCGCATGATTGAAGGTGTGTTATACAACCGGCGTTTAACCTGATACAGCCCAAACCTAGCCACAAAAAATGCAGGGATCCAGTTTAGAGGCGACGCGCCCGCGCCTCACTGCCGCCGAATAAATTATAGTCATGCGCGTCACTTGCTACGCATAAAACCTTTTTAATTTTTATTAAAACCAATATATTAGAGGAAACTAATTATAATTATCTAGAATAATTAAATCTATTATTTAATTAATTTAAAAAATCTAGTCATCATCATTGCAGCCGTAGGACGTCCACTGCTGGACATAGGCCTCCCCTTTAAACCTCCATGCATACCTGTCGGAGGCGACTTGCACCCAGCATCTTCCGTTCCTCGTCCTACGTTGCGCTTAATAGTCCGTGGTCTCCACTTCAACACTTTTCGGCTACACTATCTAGTAGATATGTGTATGATATTGATGAGTTTTGACATATAAGCACTCAACACTATGTTACTTACTTTGGTTAACCTATAACAGATAGCTCTTAGTACATGCACTATGTTGGGGTAGACCGATTTAAAGCAGTAAATTTTTTGTATGACTGCAATTATCTTAAATCTAGTGACACGGGCCATTTTCTTGAATCTCAGCTGGCGTTCCTTATGAGCTGCAATTGAGTGCGTCCTCTGCTCACAGATGACGGTAACAGGACTCGCGACAGCACCGACGCGATTTTAACGGGAACCTGACGTGCACGCTGCGTTCTAATTAGTCCAGCTAATTTGTGTACACAGTAAATAAAGTACCTACACGCAAACGTAGTAACGGTCATAGTTTACCGTTTCAGCCCGACATTTACCTAATAGGTATCAAGTCACTACTTAGGCAATATAAAACGACTACCGATAAATATTTCATGTTTTTGTTGTGTTTATATTATAAGATTTTATTAAACATTATTAAGGAAATAAAGAACAAAATGCAATCTATATTATAATGGAACTGACGACAATAACGTTGTGTTGAACATCGATCAGAAATTATATTACATTAAAAAAATTCAGTTGTTACTTTTATTTGAAATATGTGTTCTTATTGTCTAGTATAAATGCTATTAAATTAATTTACAATCTTGTAATATTTTCTCATCTTTTGTGAGAGAGCCATGCTGAAGCATATGCTGACGCACTGATTAGTCCGGCTCGTCCCGAGTGAAACCACGGACTCACCGAATAACAGCGTGAAACAGTACTTATGCTGTATTTCGTTTCGTGAGTGAGGTTATCGAAGGCCCTTTAAATTATACCGTTTAAGCTGCGTATAAATCCGGCAACACAACCAAAGCGCATATTTAGGCGCGGCGGTCCATAGGCGTCGGTGATCTTTTACCTTTAAAGAATCCCGCGATTTCCCGTCATACCATAAAAAAAAAATGTAAGTACACAAATAATTATACAAAATCAAATTGAACCGTGTAGATACTGATTGTATCAACATATTGTTATAATTTATCTGCACAGTGATGCATGTGATCAATTCGAGCATAAAATTGGCAGTCTGAATAATACTTCCAGTCTTATTTTGTGAATCATAGCCGTTGCATGAGAATGTAGGTATGTGCCGCTTATTTCATAATCAGATAGCGACGCCATTACTGAACTGATATGCGAGTCCAATGATAAGGTTTATCATGTATTCTGTCTTAACAGAATTGAGACAAACATAGGAAACATTAACCTCTTTGATAATTTAACGACTTTTTAATCACCAAGGTATATAATTGGACTAAGCACATTTCACTTGAGGAATTTTACTACTAAGACAATATTTAAATAGTTTTTATCATTGTCGAAAGTCAAATTAGGTACTTATTGAAAGAACGGGCACGGCTTCCAACTGTTTTTACTTTTTAGAGGTAAACATCAATTTTATTTATTTAAAACATTATGGCAACTTTAAAAAGCCGTAGACTCATAGCTTTTCCTGCAGGCATTATTTACTGTGCGAGTTCAATGAAATCTCGCAAGTGAAAACCAAATATTGACAAGAGCATACACATTTATCTGCAACGGTTACCTGCCGTGAGAATTATTACTGTGTTATCGGTTAACCGCGAACTTCAACTCTGGCCGAACATACATACTATGAAAGAATCGATGTGCAATCCCGTCAAATTATCTTATTGAATTTATACCACTATTATAAAGAGGAAATTATTGTATTTTTTAAATGGAATATGCTCCGTTTCCGAGCATGACGCACTTGACGCATTTGAAAAAATCTTTTACGCGAAACCTACCTATACCTGCTATATTTTATAATACCACGGGCTCACAGAGTACTTAGCGTGAAACGGCACTAGTACTGTGTTTTGCAGAGGACATCAGAGGCCCTTAAAAATGCTTGTTAAGTGGCGTAAAAAGCCGGCAACATAACCAATGCAAGGACTGTGGCTCGTTTGTCCATGGGCGGCGGTGTTCTCTTATCATATAGGTGATCGACTGGCTCCGTTGTCCGCTATACTATAGAAAAAAAATATTTTATTAAGTTTAGGATCCTTTCTAAAACGCCAATAATGTAACCCAAGGTGTAAAAAAAACTGTTATAATTAAGTCACAAGAAGTGTAATTTTTATTTAAAAAAAATACTGTCTCTGCAAAAGTTCTTTATTTGTACCTAGGTATTCTTATGGGTTCCTATAATTTATGAGGAGAAACAATGTTTGCCGTGATCACAACCTAAAAATGTGAAAAATCACAAAAATCATTCAATTGTGGCCATTTAATTTGTATGTAGAATTTTCAAGAAACCGTCATCGTGAATTCAATTGCCACAATTAAAATCCAGGTCAGGACAAAAACAAATAGTAGCGTAATCCTGTGAGTTATCATGGCAAACGATTCTTTTACAACACTTTTATCGATAACATGAATTCATTTAGTTCAAAGAATCGATTAGATTGGGTCACATTTCGCACACAGAAACGCGAAAAATATCTGAAGAAACCGCGGGCCAAACTGTTCCATTATTTTATTCAAACATCAGGATCATCAGCCTTGTGCATTTAAAAAATCAACATTATTGATCCAGCTATTCTACTTAAGAAAGTGTATCTCGCAAAACACGCATGTCTTTATAAGAGCTAGAAAAAGTAAACTAATATCGAAATAACAATTTAAATACTCATTAGATGGTCAAGACCCCATTCGGATATAATAGGACAGCAAGCGCTAAATACAATTTATAGCATCCGCTGTCAATAGAGTCTCTACGTATTTCCCGCCACTAAAAATGTAGAAGTCGGAGACTCACTCGATAAGCTTCTGCTTATAGAACTAAAATACATGAATTATTTTTGTTTTGGTAAAATGAAGAATACGCTAATTAAATTTACCAAAATCTTTGGCCTAGAACATATGCAACTACTAACTCGTCTATTTATTACCTTCCAGTTTTGTTATATAAACAGAATGTACTATGAATAGCTAAGTTACTAAAATACTTAATTCTATAAGCTGACAGGTAAATTTATTATAAACAATTTGACTAGCGCAAATTTAGAAAAATTATAACGAAACCCGGAGAGATCTTTTTTTTCTAATACCGAAAACATTTCTTGTTAATAAAACGTTTTTATAAACTCATTAAGATGGCAAATTGGCTAGATATCGTCAAGTTATAGTTAGGTTATTATAGTGAAAATATTTTTAAAAAAATCCTTATTAACTTGACGGGTCTTAACTGAGACACTTTTATGCACATTATGTTATGATTATAACAGCAAAAGAATTTTCAAAATTTACACCGTTAAAGTTTAGGTTCTCGGTTACTTACTATATGGCTTAGTTCGTTGTTTACATGAAAATTTAAATTAAACTGCGTAGTAGTTTTATCTGTATCAGAAATGTGATAATCTTAATGAGAAAGGCGCGGTCCCTATCGGTGGCACTTCGGAAACATCCGTTATCTGATAAGCCATAGTTGGCTACCTGTCACGCGTAGTCTACTATGAGATACTGTAAATCTAATTTCAAAATGTATTTTGGCAGACAAAAATTTCAAGGACATATATTTTAATCAAAATTTACGACAGCAAGTATAAATTAATGTGTGGAATAAATTTACCACAACAAGTAAAAACTGTTATTGATTTGACAAATCTCAGAGCACCTAACTCGTCCTTGTTACTTCTTCGTATTTTTTCAGTGCAATACTCAAAGCCCATGTTTTTTTAAATGAAATTGTAGGCGTGAACCTTTCTATTTGAGAAGCGGTTAGGCGGCAGGCAATGTCAAGTGGGACGGATGGATAAAACGTTTAACAAGTGGCCGGAGACTTGAGAGACAGACTGCCCGTGGGCGACATAAAGCATTACATTTGCAAATGACAAGAGTAACATATTATAAGACATTGTGCATGATATAATAAACATGGATACGTCGAGACTAGAAAGCGATAAGGACTGAAGCCTATCACATGTACCAAAAATTAAATGAAAAATTATTTAGCACTGTGTCAGTAAAGAGATAAGAAGGTACAGACGTGACTGAGACACCCTTTGGACACTATTACAAATACGCTAGATACAAAAATTTAATGAAAACAATATCTTCGGACTATAAACCGTAAATAAACTACATTTAAAATCTGTAGCGTCAGCCGCCCGTGGCCAAGCAAGGAATAAAATACACCAATAGAAAATTTACCATTAATTTGGAAGAATAAAAGTTAATGTGTGCTAAAAAAGGGCTATCAATCCGTTGATTATGTTATCCGTTATTTATAACAGGACAGTCCTGTATGACAAATATAAAATAAAACGGATTTCACTTTACTACAAATTTACCGTCAGAGATGCATTTACCACTGAATTATGTATTTTACTAAGAATCGTAGAGCAAATATTTTATTCCAATAAAATTCAAAAAAGGTAGATAATTTGAGGGAATGTATATCTTATAGTGTTGAAAATAATACACACTTCGCATAAAATATGAAAGAGTTAACAGTAAGGTACGGCGCGCCGCGCCGCCTACGTCCGTGAAAGCAGCCGGAGGGGTTTTAGATAAATGGTCTCCACAGAGGTCAAGGGTTAATAGTGTGGCTTAATATAATGTACATTAAAATAATAAATGAATGTAAGCGATATCAACTATTTAATGACGATTCACGGATAAGCGACCCTTTTGAACTTTAACGGTTTGGTTTAATAAAGGCATTATAAGCTTCAAAAAATTACTATTCATAAAATGGCAGTACCGATATCTATAATTGTATTTTTAATGTGAATACATGAATAATTCAGTGTTCACAGGAAACATTCCAAACAATAAGGCCCTAATGAGCTCTTGTCTATTCTTACAAAGAATCACGAATACTTTAAAAACTACAGTGAAAATAAATAGTGAAAGGTCAAAGTTTTGTTTTGAAGAGCCTAGTGGCCGAGTAGTAGGTATTCAGGGCAACTGTGGCGCCGAGAGTATCAGGTTTGGTGCGCGATTTGAAAGGGAATTATAAATTGTATTCAATATTACGGAGGGTTTTAACTCGTGGGCCAGCCACAATAAAGTTCAAGCTAAAGCATTAAACGGACAGCTCGTCCGGAATGATACGACGCACTCACAGAAAACAAACGTAAAATAGTACCTACATGTAACGTGCTTCGCTGAGTGAGGTTACCAAAGACCGACTAAGTTAGCCGTACATGCATACACATATGTGTAACTTGATCTCTTACTATCTGGGTAAATTCTATCTATAGTCGTATAACTAATCCCACCTGCAATGTTATCCCCCTTAACATTAAGCAGGTACAATTCTCATTCCATTGTGCGCTGTGACTAAAATTCAATTCTGTAGTAAATAAAATTAGAATTTGGAGATGTACCTACAAGTTATTATAGAAAATTTATTTCTATAATTAGTGAGATTTTTCATACAAGTTGAGTTACTTAGTGCGCAAACTACTTTGGCTTTACTTACTTACATAAGCGAATTTTTCCAAGTACGTGCAGTGTGCACGCGTCATCAACTCATAAATCAAGTATCGCTTAGAGCAAGATAAATGCATAAACCACCGGCAGTTGACATAATAGTCTAGTACACATTGATCTCATATTTCGCTCTATTGGGAGAAACAGCTTTGCCACCATAGATGCCGAGTATGCACTATGTAAACATTCTTCAGCAGTTACATTTTACATCTCATCACATGACACACACAGTGAAAAATTATAGTGTCGTTTGAAATTACATACTATTAATGTAAGCTCATTCGAAGCTCTTATCATATGCCTTCAACACAACAAATCAAAATCGACATCTCGTCTTAATAAACTGATGAAAATACTATTTTATGGACTTTCTCATTTGTCATGGTAGTAAAAATAACAATGAATTTCGTAAAGAATGTGCGTAGGAGGTATCATCTGTGACCAAAACATACATAGCTAAATTATACATAACATTCCCGCTAGATATTAAAAGGCTAATAAAAAATACTAATCCAATAAAATAGAAAGTTGTTTATCTTGAATTAAAATCTATACAAACACCAAGCTAGATCATATACTCTATGTACTAAAATTTCAAATCATTACATTCCACCTTTTAATAAATGCTACGTCTTTTCTCTATGTATACTATAAAGTGAAACTTAAAACCGAAAATTCACAGCCGCTGTCTGAGAGTCAAAAAATACACAAATTGGAAATGTGATACTTCCAACGTCGCTCGAATTACAATATCAAATTGTGGTTATAAAAATCGTATTCATTAGTGTTCATTTGTTTTTATAACACCACCCACTGCGGTCACTGCTCAGATGAACAGACTTGAATATTATGACAACTTGCTTGTCAAACTTTATACACGATTGCAGCACAATAAATATTATGTATATATTCCAAAAATTATAAAAAATGTTATCCTACCAAGATGAATCACGATAGTAAAGTTTAAATCTATAATTATATTATAAAGAGATGGGTTTGTGTGTTTGTGATGTTGTAGGGGGTTATTTCTTTAAATTTAAAGATCTACCGAACCGATCTTGAAAATCCTTTCACCAAAAAAAGCTACGTTATTTGTGAGTAACATAGGGCCAAAAAAAATAAAAACTTATTTCGTGGTAATTAGATTTGCAGAGAAGAAAACGGGTCGAACGACATTTCTTATGAACGCTGACTTCGTGATGAGAGAAATATGATTGAGTTCTAGAGAAATATTGTAGAGCTTGATAATTCCAATCAAAAAGTTTGCGACAACATATTTCTCAGTCATTAATTTTCTACAAAATAAAAGATTTACGCTCAGAATATTTAAAACTACCTTGGTCTGCAGAGTGAATATTTTTTTTCGATTGATTGACATTATTGGCGTATTAAGTGCTAAAATAATAACACCTACCAACTCGCCACAACTGTTGAGGTGAGAAACAATACTTTTACAATTACAACCAAGTCGTGGGTTTTACCTATGAAACAGACAACTGTTGTAAACATCAACACTACATTTCGTTACGAAATTTGAATGAGATTCCGCCAACGCAGACCGCCGCTAACCTTTTTCTTATAATCGGATGTATCTAAGATTGCGATAGACGTCCCACGCATGCTAGAGGTCATGATACACGGCTCCTACGTGTAGGCTGTATGTAGGAAACGAGGGTAATAACAACCAAAGCGTCTTTCATTTGTGCTGTTGCATAATTTACATAAAAACACCTGTTGGCACAGAAAAAAAAGTAATTAAATGTATTCAATATAAATCGGTTTAGTTCTAGACATTTTATATGTCGCTGTGGTGATTGATACAGAAATTAGAAACAGATACATGAGTGAAGTTTAATAAAAGTAATACAAAACAGTAGGACATCAGCTCTTTTGAAATTAACCTTAAAACGATAATACAGTCAAAGCTGGATAAGCGAGAGTTCAAGGGACCACAATCTCATTCTCCCTTATAGAGTTTTCTCACTTACCCAGTTCTCACTTATCCAGGTCTGACTGTATAGGCAATTGTCTGTGTTCATTGCGATAACTGAAACCTTAACAGTAATAACATTAACATTCTATGTCAATTGTATAAACTTAATACAATCACTCTTATTTAGTGCGAAACCTAACATTAGCAGCTCTATCAGTTATATGAAATAACTATGCGGCTCTGATTTTAAAAATTAAATAAATAGTGAATGTTTAAAATAAAACGAACAAAACGCCGACATAAGCTGGTTTAGAAAAGGAATCGGCCGTTCTTCTAATCGGAGAAAATTCCAAGATAAAAGCGTCGCGTGCCGGGTCATAAGGTGGGCGATATTGTCGACATATTCACGCATAAATAAAAATAACCTGCCTCCACATATACACAAAACGTTTAGGACGTGTCGAAACTGTTTGGAATTTTTATTTACGTATGTGAGTTTATAATACGGTCTGCATCATCAGAGGCAGCGTGTAACAAGGTGTACAACAATTATATACAATAATTGAATAATATTGAATATTAATTAGAAAACTAGAGCGTAAAGTTAATTTTGTTATATTATTTGAATCCATATATATTCAAATAATTAATATATCACATATACAACTATATACGTACATATCAAATTTCCTTAATAATAACAATATTCCAAAACCTCTAGATTCTAGAACAATGTTTGTTAAAGAAATAATTTTCTTAACAGACAAGAAGGGAATTCTCCTTCTATTTTATGCGCACCGAACCAAAATTTCTTTTGTTTCCTCGGGATTTAAACCTAATAATAACCTTCGGCACAATACGCAGACGAGGGAATCACTTCATTTAAAATGAAGTGTTCAAATTTTATTCTCTTTAAATGATAATTAAATTTTAATTTTTTTTAAATGATCGTTTTAAGCGCTTCCGTCTGAAGCTAACATTGAGACTCGCGTGGCGATGACCGCGAATCAATTAATATGTATGCTGTGTAGTGGCCCCTTTGACATCGCGCAGGCATTATAAGCGGGTCGCTACTTAGGAGAAGGTCTCATTGATATTGACCCTGTCATATAATATTTTTCATTAATTTGATTCTTGGACTGTAATATTTAAATTTCTTCCATTCACTATTCATTCCTCTAGTTTCTTGAAATATTTCAATTTAACATTTTATCTAAGCATTTGTTTGTTTGTAAAAATTGTTCGTCAGTGTAACAAGAAATAGATTTTTCTATAAATACGTTTATATAGCATAAATGTGAAGATTATTTACGTACGTCGTCGTACCTATAGGGACAGTATATGTTAATTAATATTTATAAAATTTGCAAAAATATTATATCATATTTTAACAATAAGACTTTTTGAAACGTTGAATAAAGAAGCTTCAATTAATCATATGAGCTGAAATTGAGAAATTGGTACGGCTAGGCGTGGCGTGAAAGGTAAACCGATCTCGGAGCCAAAAATCACAATGTCCTTATATGGGAAGTTGATAAAATATATTTAAAAAAATAAATATTTAGCGTCGTCACGCACCTGTTTAGTGAAAATATAAAATTGTGAAATCAAAGCACTACATTGTAGAACCGGTTCGCGTGTCCATCTCGCCATCATTAAGCTAATTTGGAAGATCAAGACAATTATTAAAGTAGCTCTACTGAAATTTTGCTGAAATCATAACAATCAAAATTATTCATAACAATATATTTTTATATAATTACATGGTATGTAGGCCGTGATTATATTATAAATATCAATATAAATGATATGAAAACAACGTATTATTTAATATTTTCTGATATCACTAATAATTTAGCATGGACATAAATAGATTTACGACAGTATAGTTAGTGCCAAAATCAAATAACAATATGTAAGCAGCGGTCGCAGAATATCAATAAAACGGGTATCGTCGACCTCATAGGAACTGGCCAGCGTTAATGAATGAAGATAGCCCACGAGGCAGATTATGCAAACCAGCCATTGACGGGCGTCGAGAGCGGGCGCATAACGGTGCGACTCATTAGAGATAGCACTCTAAATATTCATTGATAAAAAGTTAACTAATATTATTTATGGCGGATCCGTGAGACTTCCGCCTAGATGAATTTAATAAAATTCAAATTTCACGTGGGTAGCCAACACGCTGATGATGCAATAGAAGCTAGTTTTTATACTTTATGTGGGAGTCCTGTCTCAGGATAAACTCCTATTGTTTATTGGTAATCTAGGTACTAAAACGAGACAAAACTTTTTCTAAGCATATTCAATAGCTGCAGTAATCATTCATATATAGATATATGTATAACTTCGTCAGGTTGTCGATTGTCACTCTACATGTCATCAATACTGACGGGGTTCAAGCCCATAAAAATCTCATCTTTATCAGCTTTTAAAAGTCCGTTCTATTAATACTCGACCTCGACTATCGCAAACTCTCACAGTAATTTCTAGTTGATTGAGTCGCAAGTGATCAAGCCGAGCCGACTGCTACCGGAAACATCTGTCACTTGCCTGTTGCGGACATACCCCCAGATAAAGATAACAGCTACATTGACTTCACGCCTATATTAAATTGTCGTCTAACTTGACCATCGAGTACGCTATCAAAGATCGTAAGAGAAATCGAAAGACATTGACATTTCCTGACACTGACCTTTCACAGCTTTTTCCTATTTCATTTCACAAAATTCGCCAAACAGATATGATAATGCTGATAAATTTAATGTATTAATAGGTATGTATGGTTTTATCATCAAATCTAAGGGAAACCCTAATTTTATTTCTCCGATTACGATCGGTAAAACAATTAAAGAAATGTGTATGTGGTTTTATATCTTACTACAAGTGAACTGAACCCTGTACGCCTAAGCTTTTGAGGGCAAATTAACCCTCTCTATCCCATAGTCTTGGGATACAAGAAATAAATTATTAATGAATAGGAAAGGGATTCTTTTAAACTATTTCTATATATCAACCCGAATCCATCGTGTAAAATAAAAACTGCACAAAAGATGAATAAAAATAACATATGTATCCGGTGTGTTTAGTGTCTGAATCTGTGAGAACGTAGAGGTTCTCAGCTAGAAACTAGTTTGATTTTGCAATAACGGATATTAATATTAGCGCGGAAGATTGATGGCCGATTAAACATGTGATCGATGTACAATTTATTGGACTTATTTCTATTCAATTAAAATGATCGATGGCATTTACTAGCTTGTGAACAGTGTAAGATTCACAAGTACATGTGTGAATTTCAGTTCAGGAGTTCGGGTTACATCTGGAATGTGGATTGAATGAGGTGGCCAGCTACCAATAAAAATTTAATCGATTCTATTAGAACAGCAGTTAGTCCACAAAGAGAGCGATGGTGTACGTCTTAATGGATGGTGGCTCTTAATAAAATTTTATATGGTTGCTATCGTTTACCTAATTTCCTTTTACACTGAAACATCTTGATAAACAATGTGTAAATTTCCATATATACATACGTAGGTACACCTTAGACTAAGAAAACGAGGTCACAGGTGGCAAAAATGTTTAAAATAATATCAGGCGTCACGTTTGTCCCAGGGACTTCCTTTTGCAAAATTGTTGACGTCAAACGACTGCAACGTTCACATTAATAAGCGGTCCACGCAGAAATCATAACATAAATTCCCTCACATGTCAATGTGCATTCAATAAACGCCACATTATCGCTACCACCTCAACTAGCACTACACTGCTGCTAACAATGCAGGACGCAATGTAATGTAATTCATACTGTGTGATTTATTCTTTCGATGTATACACTTCAGTTAGGATTTATAAGTTTAAATATTCAAAATGCTATTTGGATATTAAAAATAACAGGCAATAAGCATTTAAATATATAACAATATTTTTTATCCGTGCGAGAGCCATGCTGACGCAATCATTGGGCCGACTCGTCCGAAGTGATACCACGGGCTCACAGAATACTCATCGTGAATATAGTACAGGTACCGACCTGTACTATATTTCGCAGAGTTTGTGAGGATTTCGAAGGCGCTTAAAAATGACGCTTAAGCGGCGTAAAAAGCCGGCAACACAACCAATACGCGGACTGTGGCGCGGTTGTCCATGGGCGGCGGTGTTCTTTTACCGTATAGGAAACCCACCAGCTTCGTGGTCCGCTATACTACTTACTATAAAAAAATATCATAATAAAACTACTCAAGGCTTGAGCGAGCGAACAGTTATTACATTATGTTATAGATATATAAGTATGTTATAAAACAATAAATTTTAACTACTAAACAATTAAAACGACTAAATAATTTATCATAATTCATTGTCGTTTCAAACAATTGTAAGAATTACGTAGAGATGTCCAAGTACTTAGCTCTAAAATTATGTGTTTCTGTAGTTTAATCGTAACATTGGAAAACGAATTAGACACCTAGTCAACATCTAAGCTTTATATCACACTCGGCGGTGTAATGCGAAATTTATTAATAACAATTTCTATAATCTAATAAACTCTCCTGATTTGGAAGGTGAATCGAAGTCTATTTTGGATAATATGGTACCTACTGAGTGTCAATGTGTGCATTTATTCGTTGAAGCGTAAGATGATTTCACACACACACGCAGATTATATTAAGAGACCGATCTTCCCCAGTCTATAATTACAACTATTTCAGACACAATAAGAGAAGCTAGACGATTCGACGTGGTCACAAAGTACATGTACTATGCCATATACAAAATATAAATTTGCTCTGTTTGTTATAGAGTAAAATAGTTTCCTGAAACATATTTTCATTTCCCTTAGGCTGAGCCTTAGCTTTTAATAAGGCTTAGTCTTCAATCTGCTTGTTCTTGTTGGTTCAAATAAATAATTACAGGTAGTATTTTTTTTAATCTATAACGGACAACGCAGCAGGTGGGCCTCCTATATGGAAAGAAACACCGCCGCCAATGAACCTCGCCACAGTCTGCGCATTGGCTGGTGCTTTACGCATCTTAAGCGGCATTTTTATGGGCCACCGAAATCCTCACTGAATCTGAAACACAGTACAGGTACCGATTCACGTGGAGAATTCTGTGATCCCGTGGTATCTTTTCGGACGAGGCAGCTCAATTAGTGCGTCAGCATATGTTTCCGCATGACTCTCCCATGGGTGTAAAGGTATCTACAACTTACATGTAACTTCAATCAAAATACGTTCCGATTTAATGTCTATGTTCACTAAACAACTTTTCTATTATAATTTAATAATAAATGACCCATAATGAATCTTAAATAATAAATATACTCTTATACTTTAAGCCATACGCAGAACAACAGTATTCATAAAATCAGTGCCGCTCAACAGTTTCAATCAAGCTATATTTACACATATTTCAGACACAATAAGACAATATAGACCATCCAGTATGTTCACATGTGTCTTATTACTGAGACGGCCCGGCGCGAATGCCGAGGACCTGTGTTGCCAACACTCCTACGCCTAACGCCCACGAGACAGATCGTGCCAGGTAGCATCTATTGAGAGTATAAATAAATTGTGAAACGGTAAACAGGACAGTTTTAGTGCTTAACAGATAGCGTTGCAATGATTACAATTTAAATTTGTTTTAATTTCAATATGTATGAGTATTTCTTATTGACAGTATACACTTTGCAAGGCTAGGACATGTTATTATCTTGTTCGATAAATATTTACAGATTTCACACACAAATATTCTTTTAACGTACGACCACAAATAAATTATATACCTACATTCTTTGAAGGCATGACAGACGTACATTTAATATCATCCCAAAATCGAACCAACGGAAACTGTATCCCAAAAACCTTTTCACTCAATGCACCTGATCGAAATGCTATATAGGCATAGCAGGTAAGCAACTTGAACAATATCAGATCTATCGTCTATTGTATATAGCGACAATCTGTCTGCCAGAAGTCCATTGTAGTTTTTCAAATGCCAGTTTCCATATTCCAAGAAACGACATTAGTGGCACATGTCCATTTAAAATACCTGTAGATACACTCGTAAAAGTCCGTTGTGAATTATATGTGCTGTCGGAATGCATCTTGGACAATTGCTCCGACTTGAAGGTTCGATGTAAAATTGTATAGGAAAGTTATATTTAAAAAAAAGGGGTGATTTATATATTTATTTTATTCTTTAACCTGGATCCTATCGTTTCTACTATTTATTCAGTATATTTATTTTAATATTATACATAATTTTCTTATCCTCGTTAAAAACATTAATCTCAACTATTAAGTGTACGTATACTTCTCCAGAAATAACATCTAGGTATGTTATTACGATAAATAACACTAACTCGTACTATATTGCAGTATATTTAAATGAAATGAAAAGATAATTACATCTTCTCCTTCATCAGCCCATTCAAGTCCACTGCTGGACATAGGCTTCCCCCAAAGACGCCCACCCGCTGCGATCTTGAGCGATCTGGATCCAGCGGTTGCCCGCGACCTTCGTTAGATCGTC
>DWCF01002617.1:0-23112 GCA_018230265.1 Delias oraia | reverse complement strand
ATTCAAAAATTTCATCCTATCTGTACTTATTCCTACTCTTCTCGCTACTTTTTACTCAATCTTCTTTAGAAGATCTAGATTTATAATCTTGTGTGGTCTTTTCAGTCATATCACAAATAAATAATTAAATGACGCATTCATAAATAACAATAATCCTCATTCCTTCGGCATTCTGTCAAAATGTCAACGACAGAATTTCTCGTTACCAAAGTATCAATTTGAAATTTGACAGATAAATATGAACTACATATTAGTCTATTATAGATAAAAAATAAATTTATTGCCTTCTAAAGTAAAAATAGTGTTGTTGCAAAGTACGAGTGCGCGCGGAGTTTATTTGTAATTGTTCATAAGTACACACTTCCGCTTGTGTGTGTGTACCCGACAGTGCGCCCAATCATTCGCGAGCCACGTTTCCACGTTGCTTTTGTTCACGAAGTACGGTCAGCAAGTCAAATCTCAATGTTGAATTATTCATTATTAGTTTTAACTAGTGATGCCCAAATGCAAGACTTTGCTTGTTAGTCTTGGTCTTGCGCCAATACACCTGGTATTGGTCTTGGTCTTGCTATGGCGCTCCCAATCTTGGTATTGGTCTTGCAGAAAGAGTTGCAAGTCTTGAAATTACCTATTAGGCTATTGATATTTATTAAAGTTTCCTTCAGATCCATGAAAAACCTATCAGAATAGGAAAGTTTTGAGGACGAATTAGCATAGCCATAGTAAAAACCAAGCAGATTTATAAAATATGTCTAAAGATTTAATGAAAACAAAAAGCTGCAAGACGCAAGAGTCTTGCAGACTTAGTCTTGTTCTTGCTCAAATCTTACACGGTCATTCTTGGTCTTGCTTAAATTGGGCGGTCTTGATTTTGCATTTGGGCAAAACTGGTTTTAACTAACTTTACTATATTACTATATTATACTTCTTACTACATTATTCTTACTATATTATTTATATTTATATTATTATTTATATATTATCTTATTCTTACTATATTATTCTATATATATATATATATATATATTTTAAATCAATTAATATTAATATCGATATATATTATATATACAATTGCACTGGCAAATATGTGCTTGCTAATCACGGAAAATATAGGAAGAGAGTATTCTAGTATTATTATTAGTAGTATTCTTCGAACGAGTCGGCCCAATTAGTGCGTCAGCATATGCTTCAGCATGGCTCTGCCACAACACTAAGAAAATAATAAGAAAACTAAACTTACTGATCACTACCGTAGACCTGATCTACCAGATTATTCTTACTGTCTTGCAGTTCATCGTATACGATAATGCGATCCTTGACACAGGAACACAACTTCGGATTTATGGTATACCATATCTTTGGGCCCGATCTAGTCTCCCTGAAACATTAATTCACATGCTAAAGACTCCAAAAAGAGATTAGTGAAACAGATGAAAAGAAACTTTTCGATTGAATATATATTTACCTATGAAACAAGAAAAAAATAATAAAATATTAGGAAATACAAAATAATTTAAAAAGGGGTATATGCCCCATAAAACAATAAAAAACTTTTAGACTGAAAGCAAAAGCTACTGTTAAATGGTAATAAATTAATAGAGAAATACTAACTTATAGCATTTATTCTTATCATGTCTGAACAGCAGTGGTTGGCATATTTTCAATACAAACGTCCATGCTTCTAACGAGTGGACGGTGGCTTTGGACATTTTATCAGCATTCAACGCATCATCCAACTGTTTTTCTACCGATAGGCGAAACTCTGTGCTTGATTTGTAGCTTTCGACTGTGTCACTAGTTTTATACCCGCTCTCATTTGATCTATAACCATCTGAATAATCTTGCTTTCTCTCCTTCAGTGCTAATTCAGGTGTAACAGACTCACTCACTGAAGTATTGGGTATATTACAATTGTTAGGCGATTCATATTCAACCAATCCTTTATCCTGGCTATCTTCATTTATTTCCTCAACTTTAATTTCATTTATCATTGATTCTAAAAATGTATCATCTAATGATACATCTCTAGAACAATTATCCAAATCGATACAACTTTTGTCCGGAGAGTCATAGAGTGACACATTATTAGGTTTGACCGTTGCAAATTTCTCTATATCTGATTCGGCATCGAAAATATCTAACACTTCGTCATCGTTGTCGTCTGTTTCGTACTTAATTGTGTCAGTGATGGGCTGTATTTTAATTTTCTTCTCATCACATGTTACACTCTTAATGTATTCATTCTTTTTTGCAATGCTCGCTCTTAGTAATTCTGAAGGTTCTTTGCAATCTTTGTTACAAGTTATTGAGCTTTGAGAATCAGACTTGTCATCAGTCTTTGGACTTGAAACACTTGTGTTGTCATCATTATCAAATGACCAACTATCGCAAACAACATACTTATCATCTTCTTTATCTTCTTGTTCTACTCTTTTTGTTTCTTTTGGTTCTATTCCTTTCTCCCGCCTGTCTCTATTGCGATCTTTACTTTTGTAATCTTTTTTGTGGTCATTGTAGCGTTTTGAACTGTATTTATCTTTTTTGTCCCTATAATCCTCTTTTCTACGTGAGTATTTTTTATTTCTGTCATCCTTTCCTGGCTTGTCTTTTTCTTTCACATTATCTTTCTCATCTTTCTTCCTTTGGAATGGGTTATTATAATCAGGCAATAATTTTCTGTAGTCAAATTTAAATGGTTTTCCCTCCAGTTTTGCTTTTTTAGCATCACGGATTAGTTCATCTACTTTAGCAGGATCTGGAATTATTGTTTATAAAATAAAATATAAAATATTATATAAAAATTAAAACTATCTAGAATAATTAGTAATCTTAAAATATCTACAATATAACCTACATCAATATTTCTACTACAATCATAAAACTGCTTTATATACATAAAATATTACTACTAAATTATCCCATTGTATACATATATAGATGATTTTATTGTGTAAAACTCACAATGATGAATATTTTTTCTAACGTGCGGAGTCCTTCGCGCCGATCCAGTATAAACGCGATATCTGCCTATTTATATAAGTACCAAATAAACAAATAATAAAATCATAATTTAATATAAGCTTTTTTATATTAACGGTGGCAAACGAGCAGGAGGATCACCTAGTGCAAGCAGTCCTCCGCCCATGGACGGGGTGTCCATAATATAAGTTGGGAAAGAGGGACAAATGATGTAATAATTCGTTAACACAAAGCATTATTCATATTTGTAGTTCCAGTTTGTAGTTCTATTAATAATGCAGGAATACTAAAAGTTTTTATACAACTGGAAGCATATTGTAGATTTTGTTGTCCTCTATACTATAAAAAAAACTTACCTATAAAAGATTTAATGGGCGGCATAGCCTTCGTAGGCATGGCTTTTTCGTTGGTAGATGATGGACATATTAGACCCAGTGGTATACCCAGATCAACTAGCTCCATTTTTCTCTTCATATCTTCAATTTCTGCCTGTGTTCGTCGTTGTAATTCAGAATATGTATCTGCATGTTTACAAAAACAAAAATATTCCTGTAATGTGTGTAAAAAAAAATAAACCCACAACTTGGACTATCACCCATAGCATAGATTTATATTGGGTAGGCTTTATGTTGACCTTGTAAAATATAAAAAGTCTAGGTTACGAAAGAGTCCATGTTGTATTGTGATATAGTAAACTTATCAAACAAATCAATCCCAACCTTGCCATGCCTTTCTCTCTGAACCTGGTTTTGGAGGTTTAGGAAGTTTGGGAACTTTGGGTTCAGCAGGATCCTCCTCTCGTTTAGGAGTTGGCTTTACTCCACTTAGCTTTCCAATTACAACGATTGCACCTAGAATTTGTGAATGTATCTAATTAAAAATAATTCATAAATTAATCTTATATTAAGATTTCATTTTAAATATTTGTAGGCTAATAGGTTATTCTAAGTATTTGAATTAATTATATAAATATTTACTGCCTGATCCACTAGGCTTTGGAGTTATGAGAGGCGTAAGAGGTGTCTTCTTTTGGATAGAAAATGCTCGAAGCCGTTTCTTAGCATTCTCTACGCCTTTAGCAGTGGGCATCATGTTAGACGTTGCTAGTGTCGTAGGTGTATTTATTTTAAAATCGATATTTTGTGGCTGGAAATGTAAAATTACAATTAACACTAGGCAATGCATCAACGAAGAAGTATAGTTGATTCCATCCAAGTAGCTAATCAGTAACATTAAGAACAATGCAGTATGAAATTGTAGAGTTTATATTATTTTACCGTAATAGACCTCACGCCTGGAGGTGAAGGCTGACTTGTATCGTACTCCATGACTAATTATAAAATCTATATTAGTCAAAAAACTTCGTCAAAGAGTTTATAATACACTTAAATCATTTCTACTTTTAATTATTTAAGCTCTTTGTTTTATTTTTATGAAATACAAATTAAAGAAATATGATGACAACGATCTATGTTTCAGCGGTTTACAAATTACACTTCACTGACAGTTGACAATTGACATTCTTCTTTTTGACTTTTGTGATTAACAGTCTCAAAATTGATACTGTCAGTACGATGGCATTTAACATTTGGCATTCATAATTAATTATTCTTACAATTCTTCTTCTTGAATTTGTGACTTCTGTAATTAGTGATCCAATACTGCCAGTGGCATAATCTTACAATTTCCTCCGGATTTAAAAATACAGATAATATTTTTGTAATTGAACGGATGGGAGTTGCATTTTAAAACAAGCCAGTTGCCAATTAGATAACAGATTAATCTTCTGTGCTGGCTATTTTTAAGGTATACGTATGGAACTTTCAGTAACTGAAAGAAATCCGAAAAGTATCAGTAATCAATTTAATAATTTATAAATATAAAATATATGTTATTTATTATATTATTTGTACTATTTATTAATTAATATCACAATGTAGCATACTTAACGGTGAGGGGGCTTCAGAAGTGTTTTGGATGGGTATAACGTCAACTTAGCTGACATCACGATTATTTTTTTCTTGATGGTGATTCATCATTGAAGTTCTTCTATCTTTGTTTATTCGTAATACAGCGTACCGGCAGTAATACACGCCGATCAGGCAAGTCTGGATCGGGTGGCGCATGGCTTGCCATCGAGTGTTCAGTGTGAAGAATCACAATAAAAAAAATTAAATCACAACAAATACCAGAAGGTCTTTAGAAAACAATACATTTGATTTCACTGAACACGTGTCGCGTTTTAATGTTTCCGCTTTACTGTCACACCGATATATGACACTTGACTGCATCAGAGATGGATGGCATTCTCATCATCACCAATGGCAATTCCGGATTCATAGTAAAAGATTGGTTAAAACAAGCGACATCATGGCTCTCTCTTCGCAGTTTACTTGATAATTACTCATTACGATAACTTGGAGCAATAGGGTAAAGGTGTAGAATAAAACATCACTTTAATATTACAAATGACTATAATTTTGTCACAATTTTCCATACAATGTTAATAACTTTTTACCTTATTCCTATTTTATAATACATTACTTAAATAATATTAATGATGTATTAATTTATTTAAAATTCATCCAGTTAAATTTCTAATTACATACGGTTTCAGGTGATAAATAAAACCAATAGGACAATACAAAGATGAAAAAACGCAATTTCCAAAAACTCGAGTAATTTTATACACTAAAATGTAATTCGATTAGATCTTAAATATATACTAAAATATTTCTTGCTTAGTACGCTACGAGAAGTATCGATAAAAACTGTACAAACATTATCAATCATTACAGCTAGCGTAAGTATATCATATAATAAACGGACACTCAACCGGCCTGAAGAGAAATTGCGACATAGCTCAACAGTTTATGTACTATAATTAATTAATGACAAATATAAAGATAAATTGTACTTTATAACGTGACGCGACGCGCCGGGCCCTCGCCGAATCAAAATAATTGACTAAGTTAACACCTTACCCCCGGGGAGCGCTGATATGCCGGCCGGCCGCGGCGCGTCGCCTCGAAACGAACAGACGAGAAATAAGCACCGTCGAAAATGCGAGTCGTTTGAGTACTGTGCAGCCTGGGGGCCGGACTCGCCGGCCACCGCACACATCATCGGCCCTATCAACTCGTAAGATTGCGCGAATTACCGCCACTGTATTATCTAAAACCAGCCGAGAACAAATCGAAACGGTAAACAACAAGCGAGTTAATAAATTACAATTATTGAAAAAATTGAGCTAGATTCGATATTCGCCACTCGGAACACCTCTGCACGCGACGCGCTGGCGCGGCTAACTATGAAACATAACCACGAGCAGCTCTCGAGGCCGTGTTGGCAAAGGAAACCTATGCATTTATTGCTCTATACGTAGACTATTTTATTGCTTACGAGTTCCTGAGGTTGGCAATACTGTGTTGTTGAGGCTGACGGGCGACAAGCGAATATTCACAACCAATTGGCGTAACGCCCTAAGCCTGTTTTCCATCCGCAGGCTCAGTATGCGGCAATGCGGTCGTACTAAGCCTACGCGTGCAACCCAAGCCCTAACAAGAAAAACATCGTGTTTACACGCGGTGTACGGCAATTGATATCTATGCACTTTAAATTCTTAGCAATGTGTTTCATTGTTCGGAAGTATCTGCTTTTTGCTACACCGCGCGGAACACAGCCAGAATTCGGGTTCAGTATGTCATTTACTGTTTTATGAACGAATAATCATAATTCAATCAATTTCATATATAATAACTTGATATTTAATCAAAATGATGGACGTGTAATTTATTTATCAATAGAAAACAATAAAATAATAATTTGAACACGTTCCATAAGTTTCGATTGGTGTTATAGATGCAGACATGTACTGTCCCGAATAAAGACTTGGACTTTGCGTGAGTCGTGCAACTATCAAAATGAGTCAGTCTTATCACCGACAGCATCCCAAAAGCCAAAACCCTAACAAGAACAAAAACTGAATAACAATTGTACTAGTTATAGATAAGAGTTCATTTAAAATTTGATATTGCCACGAAGAGTTGGAAATTTTACAAAAATATACATGCTGTACAAATAGTTGAGCGACTCAATGCACTGGTCAACCCTAACAATGGTCAGGTGCACAGGTGTTTCCCGGGGGAGGGAGGGTTAACAGCTGATCGCACGTGTGGAGAACACCTACGCACCCAACCCTGATACTTAGAGAGATAAAACGCAACGTCACGTGCGCGCACGCACTCTGAGCGTACACCTATTTGTCGTGGAGATGCCGAAACATATATTCTATACACGTACGTACGGATGCGAGCGTGCACGAAACGCCGCCTTACTAAAACTAACTCGTTGATAGAGACTTAGAACTAGACCTAGACGTTATTCCTGACACGGAAAAGTCAGCGAACGATTGTCGCCGAACGGTTAAACACAAGCGGTCACCGATACACTACACATTGCACACATCAGTATTCGAGACTGGAACACAATACGATCACAACTTATTCGAGAATAGGCCAAGATGCGGTGTCGGTCACATGAGCATTGGATGAAGAGGCTGTAAGTAATCCCACCGTCTTTGAAAATCATATAGATAGTGTGTTTCTTTCTCTAATTATCTTACCCCATAAGAGAACCAACCTAATAATTCAATAGACAGATCATTCATTGGCTTCATCAGTGTAACCGACATGACAAAAGTGTAAAGTTAAGTACCCAAAACAAATATGTACAAAAAAATAAAGTACGCATAATAAAATTAAATAAACATACAAAAAAAGCGTAAAGCACTCATATTTACATAGACGAGCCGCGTGACGTCTCCGCGCCGTGCGGCGGGAGCGCGTCTCGCGTCAAACTTTGACATACGACAAAAGTCAATACGAAATAAAAACTTTTGGCAGTAAATATAAATATCACAAATCGATTTTCACTGTCCGAAGCTAACTCTTAGTTAAAAGAAAGGTAAGTACCGCGAGCGCGAGGCGAAACCTAAAATAAATAAAATCTTAAGCAATCTTAAATACCCTGTTGATTTCATTTTTTAAAATAATTTTCTGACCGAAATTTTAATAAATTGCAAAACGCAACAGTGCGGCGATGCGCATTACTTAAACAAAAAAAAAACACAAATAAATACCTAATATATATACATGGTGTTCTAATAGGAACAAAGAGGGCCACAACACACCCCATACTATATCACAAGTGAAAATATGCAAAACCTTACTTCTACACGCCACTACACTCTCGCTAACCTATTATTACGTTATCTCTTTGTTCTTATCAAAAGTCGACAGTAGTACGAGTCCGAAAGAGGTGGTATTTAAAACAGAAGCGTCTCAGACACGATTGTGTCTCTGACTGGGGGCGGTTGGAACTAAACGAAGGGCTTTACACTAAATTTAACCGATTTTAACCGGCACGTAAATGAATTAGCTTTAAACAAACATTTTTTTTAGTACTGAATGTCCTTTTTCGTATAATCTAGAAGTGTTCCGCAAAGTGTGTACCGCGGCACATTGGTCGCTAATTGGTGTGCCTCTGAAAAATAAAGTTGTCTTATAAATTTATTTTAGGTATTACGGGTAACAAAACCACTTGAGTACACATGCATATTCAGAAGTGCATGACCGACAGGTTTTTATTCATTGTTTACGTACATAATAAATATTGATTAATAATTGAAAGACCACCACAGAAAAATCATTTCAGTGGTGTACCTTTAAAAATTTATGCTTAGCCACATGTACCTTGAACACAAAAAGTTTGCGGAACACTGATCTAGAATGAGACAGTCCAGCTGTCGAAATCAATCGAGATTAATATGTTAGGAACACCGCCCCGGGCATAAGATATATAAGGGCACCGCCACACCGGCGACGCATTGAGCACACACCGACGGCTTGCGACCGTCCACGCGACGTCCATCTCTACAATATATAAATTCTTTCGTGTAAACCTAGATTTTAACGTATATGTCTTTATTACGTATGTTTTCGTTTTTACCTAACCTTAATTTTTGTGCAAAGGAAATAATGAATTTTGTACAAGTTCGTTTCGTATGCGGATTTTGAACACCACAACCCCATTCAAACGGTGACGTTTCAATTGATTCTCAGACAAACAAATAAATTATTTAAAAAAAAACATCAACGTACTAAAGACAGGAAATGAGACTATAGTATAGAGGCAACGTTTGTATAACTTTCGAAACTAAGTCTACTAAAACGGAGCGGAGACAGTCTATAATTATTCTTGTTCGTTAACCAATAACTATAGAAGCGTAATTCCAAACAATAATGTAGAAGAGGAGCCATACATCAATCCCTCGTTTTCAAAGTGTTTTTAATAATTAAATATAAAACGTATTTTAAAACTTGTCATTTAAAGAAAATTCTTATTTCCCGTTTCCAATTCAAACCGTGGCTCGAAGGAGATGGACAAAATATTGTTTAAATAAAATGACTTGTTGAGGGAATCATAGATGACTTATAATCTAGGATTTGCAGGTGAAATAATCTATATGAAACAGATATACATTGAAGCGTTTCACAGAACTAGAACAGAACCCCTTCCAAGTAAATTGTATTCCGTCCCAACACAATTCGCAACACAACCAATGCCGTGGTTGTCTATGGGCGATAGTATACTCTTACCATATAGGAAAACCCAGCTCCGTTGTCCACTATTCAATAAAAAAAATTGTTACCAACATTGTTGCTAATTACACTTCTAAAATAATTGGAAAATTATTTCTTTTTAACACTTATAACAGCAAAATTATATAAAATTCAATTCAATATTAAAACAACCTTAGTTGCGTTTTCGCCGTCATTACAGACCAAAGCGAACGTTCATTTCAGACGGTAAATAGACCAAAGAAACATTCTGGCTGAGCGAATTTTCACTTTGTTCCGTGTATATATCAATATAAGCTTATTTATCTCCGCCCCGTGATAGTAGGTTGCACGTAACATAAGACCCAGATCATCCTATATTATGCATTAACTTGAAAATTAATTTACGTAAACAGTCGTACAACATATCCTTATAATTAAATAAGATGGCGCGCGATTGATAAAATATAGATTTCATAATATCATGTAAAATTATGCTAGTCACTAGCGATCCAAGCGATTTATTGATTTTATTATTAAAATTGTTGATGCATCTTAATAACAAAGCCAACGAGTGGGTAACATTAAAATGCACGACGACAAACCGTTGACATCTGACACCTGACACTGACAGTTAACATAAAGTGAGCGGAGCAAACACGTTCTTAACATGGCAAACATTGCGATACGAAAAACGCTCTGTTGTGCCCTTTGAATCAACGAACGCCAAGATGGCCTACTTAAATAACTGTATAAAATGCTTAAATTTGTAAATACCAACTCCACAACTAAAAACTAAAATAAATTGTTTCTCTTTTCTTTACAATTCATAGGCCGCTCTTGTGACTTAGATAAAAATTCCGTAGCGTCACGCGCGGGGCCGCAGAGTTTCAATAGTTAAATTTGACTAGCCGACACGAATCAAAGTGACTAGAACGCGACATACATTGGCAAGAGTTTTTTTACGCGGCCCCACAAGTCTCCAATTGTTTTAAAATTTAAAATCGAGCCGATGAACTCCGCCAATAGATGGCGCTAAAATCGATTGCATTTTAAAATTGCCAGAATACTCCTTACCTCTATTTGTTTTAAAACACTAAGCCTAATCTTGTCTCGTTAGTTTGTCGAAAAAACATTTAAAAACAGTTTCAGACACTTAAAATAGCGCCATCTATCAACAACGTCCACTAAATTAAGTACGCAAGGTCCCCGCGCGAGTCGAAATCAAAAAAACCCCTTAACAAGTAAAAAATCCTTGGTCCGTACCCTATGTAAATTAAGGATGAAACTAGTTTTAAGGTTGACATCTCCCTGAAATGGCTTAAGACTAGATTAAACCTTGACTTAACAGCGAATACGGAGCCGAAACACTCGAAACTAACAATGTGATGCCTAGCGTTCCGAGGTGTGATGCACCGAAATAAATACATACAATATTTACAAATAAAGGATACAAATTAAGCTCATCAGTTCGAAAGGGGGCGATCACACTAGTGGGCACAGTACAAAACAGTTGTTCATTTACAATCGTACGCCACAGACACGATCGCTTTCATAATTTTCAAGTAAATAATTTAACAAGAAAATTATCCGATTGATTGCTTAATGTTTTGGAATATGTACAAAACACTTCATCTTTGAGCATTTTTATGCCATTATAAGTGATCAACTGTTCGCGCTGCAAAGGGTAAAGATTCACTAACAAAAGCCTCCGAAACCCACCGAGGGCACCGATGGTACAGACGACACAGACGACTCTGCATTTTTGTGTAGGTCTAGAAGTGGACTCGCTGATAGGTAGTGTGCCTGAAATTTATTTAACGATATTATAGACTTTCATAAATAATAAAAGCCTTTCACAAAGCGATACGTGCTCACAGCTGCACACCAGCATCAAAGAATACTTGTTTCGTGAACAGACGAGTGAGTGACGACATCGGAGACCCGTGAAATTATACTTCTCAAATAGCGTAAAAAAACGTCCAACACATCTAAAGCGTAGGTTGGGTTCGAATCTCGGTCCAGAGATTTATAATTTAATCGGTCTATGGAAGGGTTTGACAGTGGCTGGGTGAGTATCTTAACATATATATAATAACACCACGGGCTCACACAATACTCAGCGTGAAATGATACTTGTACTGTGTTTCGTAGATTGAGTGAGGATATCGGATATCCTTAAAATACTGCTTAAGCGGCGTAAAATCTGGCAACACAACCAATGCGCGGACTGTGGTGCGGTTGTTCGTGAGCGGCGGTATTCTCTTACGATATAGGAGACCCACTAGCTCCGTTGTCCGCTATAGAATACAAAAATAAATACAGACTGGATTTGTCTAGCCGGGTAGAGAACAGCCCATAGCATATTACCTGCTGATGATGCGCGGGAGGCGGTCCCGCGTAGCCATTGTAGTAGGGCGTGTTGTATGGCGCGTACCCCGGCGCGTAGCCGTACTGCCAGTCGGGAAGGTAGCCGGGCGCTGGTCGCATTAGCTGCGTTCCCCAACCGCCGCCGTAGCCCACGAACGGACCGCCATAGCTGAAAACCAATTACCATATACATTAAGTACCTAAACAAACAATTCCGCTCTTCTTGCTATTAAAAATACTATTTCGTATTTTCTGAATTTCAAAAATGCTCTTTGTATTATGACCTATAATATTATTGCTTTCTGAAGTAGAAGAAGAATATATTCAGTTACGGGGATGATACCAGCTAGTTCGTAAGTTTGTAAATTACATTTAATAAAATTGACAGCTAAAAAAGACTTTTAAATTAAATTTAAAAAGTTCTGTAATAATTTTTGCTACTTCTATTTACAATAAAAACAGTGTATTAATAGATTACGTTTATATAAAAAGTACATACTACTTCGTCACTCACCCGTTATTCCCATAGGCCGGCGTCCCATACGCTGGGTAAGGGGGATACAACGCCGGGGTATAGTCCGGTAACGCGGGTACAGTGGGCGCGGGCGGTTCCGTGGGTCCACCCGCTGTTCCACCACCCCCAGCGCCACCTTCTGCTATAGACGGTATCTGATCCACCAGAGACTCCAATCCCGAGAGACTCTTTGCGGAGACGTCTTGGTTCTTCGGCTTTGGCGTACCTGGACCGCTTTCCGTGCCACCGTAATCGCTCGGAGAACCTATTCACGAATTTGATATATTTTAAAGATACACATAGGTATATATATTCAAACAATTACAATATTAAACACAAAGCGATTTTATGGCGTTTTACTAATAGAGTCCTAATATTAAAAGATAAATTATACTAATTCTTTGAAATTTAATCCTAATATAATACATTTCAAAAAAAAATGAAAGAAACAAATTGCTTTATACACGTCTCGATATATATATTTTTTTCATGTAAACGGTGGCAAACGACCAGGATAAGGGGTTCTAAGTGCATGGACACCTCCAACCCTTGCATCCGGCCGCGCGTGCGTAACCTGCCCATTAGGGATAGGTACGCTTTTTTGAAGGTTCCCAATTCCTTTTGGCTTGGAAATAGTTTCAATATCTGTGTCATGTTAAACCTTCAATCGTTAGTGCGATTTTTAAGGAGTTTAGAAAATTACCACTTTTTGTATAACTTTATAGATATAGTATGCTTAACACAACATGACATGCTTAAATGTAAATTACCAGGCGGATGATGATGTTCAGCGGGTCTGAAGGCTGTTGACGCCATCGGCGAGAACGCTGTCTCTTCACCCACAGGAGGCGTTGATCTGAATTCATAGTAAACGATCAAGTACTCTAATTATATTCCTATGTACTCTAATGAGTACATAGGAATATAAAACTGCATTAGGGGTAAATAATTCCCTTTATAATCCTTATTATTTCTTCCTTGATTATATAATCTATTTAAAACAGCATGATATGAAAAAAAGAAGAAAAACTAAGCATAACATTTTTATAAAATTGCTTAATAAATTGTATAATTCTCAACAATAATTTCTAGTTTTATATAAGACCTTATAAATATGACCTTATCTTATAAATATTTGGGAGCACATATTGTTCGTACCTATTGAAATTACTAGGAAACATGGAGGGATGCTGATGTAACTGGTCTAACCGTGGACTCTCTGAAACGCCATTACCTGAAATACAATAAAACGTTACAGCTATATTTAAAACATTTGGAACATTTCCAACTACAACCAATAAGGTATTGGAGAAATGGAGTTACTGTTCAGATTAACTCTGAACAAGATAAAGATATTTGTCGCGAGGCTGAGTGTTTTTTAAAGCATTTTGTGCCGCGCAACACTCTGTTGCTTGCTGCAGAGATATTTCCAGACCAATACGACTTGAAAACATTCAAAAAAGAGCGTATCTATCACTTAGAAGCCCGCAACGCACCCGCAACCCTGCAAGAGCTAGTGGTGTCCATAGGCGGTGGACCACTTATGCTACGTGAGCCTCCTGCTCGTTTGCCACCGTTTCCATAATAAAAAAACAGCTAACCATAATAAGTGTAGCGGTATTCGACGAAGTATAAAAAATGTATTATTCCAAGAAAATAAGATAAATCTGGTTCTCTAATCTAAGAGGCCACGATGAAGGTGTCGCCTTACCCGGCTCCTGTGCATAGTGGTAATCGTGTGGTTTCTCAGCGTCGTAGGGTATTTCCCTGTCATACATATTGGAGAAGGAGCCCGCGGCGCCGCTGCCTCCGCCCACGCCGCCCACACCACCGGGAGACACCTCCGCACCACTCGCGCTTGGTTGCTATAAACAACGGATTCTTGAGGAAAATTTCATAAAAGTCTGACCTAACAACAACTTACTCAAGGTAAAGATTTACTAAGCGTATTAGGTTATATAAAGATAGCCGGTTGGATCTATACTAAATTGTATGTACATTCACTAAGTGGTATATATTACCGATATCCAATCTTTTTTAGCCAGGGACCCTTAGGAAATCAAGAAAGGTTTCAAGGACCCCCTAGGAAATCAAGTACTGTTTTCACGGACTTCCTTAATAAACGAAAAATAAATCAGATTAGCTATTTATTTTAGTTATTACAGATATAAAGTACGTATTTATTAAGAAAAATATGAAAAGAAAATTCACGTGAACCTAAATAAGAAGTTGATTAAAGTGCTACATAACCGCAGCGATTACGAGACTTACACATTCACTCATGGTAGAGACATGCTGAAGCATATTGTAACGCACTAATTGGTGCGTTACAATATGCTCGTCCAAAGAGAAACCACGGGCTCACAAATTACTCAGCGTGCATCGGTACTTGTACTCTGTTTCGCAGAGTGAGTGAAGATATCGCAGGCCCTTAAAAATGCCGCTTAAGCGTCGTAAAAAGCCGATAACACTACCAATGTGCGAACTGTTGCGCGATTATTCATGGGCGGTGGTGTTCTCTTACCATATAAGAGACCCAGTCCGCTATAGAATAAAATTTTTTTAAAAAAAACATGTTGACATTTTTGTATTGTCTCGGAACACAGCTTTGGAGACACTGCTCTACATATACATGTACATATTGCTATAAAATGTCGCCACATCTCTACATCTCACATTATTAGTCAATGACAATTGTGGCAGGTTACCTTATTATAATCGGACAGCGACGAGTTGCTATTGCTCCCCGGATGCATATCCGTGCTGCCCATGGGACTGGCGTCGTCCCGAGGCGGCTCGAAGTCAAGCGTTGCCATCCCGGGTGAAACCACACCCGGGGAGGATATTGCTGCGCCGATTTCGTGTGACAATTCACCGCCATACGTGGCGCCATTTGAACCGCCACCCTGTATAAAACACATAAGTTACAGGTCGTCATGTAAAAATTATCACAGAGAGATATTCACAGCACAAAAAATAACATTTAAACAGTACAGAACATTGGTGAAGTATTCACTCAATTTTATGTTAAGCCCTACTTTTTTTACTTTCAAATATCAAAGGATCAGGATAGGCAATCTGTGCTGATAGCTACGCACCTGTCCGAAGTGATGCGACTCGGTATAAGCGGGCGTGAGTGGCGCGGGTGCCGCCGGCGATGAGTGGTGGCTGTAGGGCGTGTGAGCCGGGGACGGCGTGTACGAGTGCATCGTTCCCCCCGCCGGAGACGCCGCGGGGAACGGGGTGCTGTTACCCGCTGACATTACCCCAACCGACGCGGGCACTGGCGACTGGGAGTACGGGGCGCCTTGTGACTGGAAATTATTAAAACATATATAATGAATTTTATCCTGAAAATACTCTAGTGGTTGTAAAAAAAACCGTAATTGTGTTGTTCTAAATGAGAAACAACATTTACAGCTTTTATTTTATCTTTTTTCTTATGTATTATTACATTACAGAAATAAGAAAGGGACAACGACAAGTCAAATCGCTAAAAACAGAACAGAAATCAAATACAACCTATAAAATAAACTTTATGAACTTTATTTACATATCATCATAATCATCATCAACATTTCAGGCGTAAGACGTCCACCGGTGGACATAGGCCTTGGACCTCCATGAATACCTGTCGGAGGCGACCTGCATCCAGCGTCTTCCGGGGATATATTTACATATATTTTATACTAGGTTAAACTACAATTAAAGCTTCAAGCAAGCCTATTTATTGCATCGGAATATGTATGCACCGATGCAAACGAGCTTGCACGGACCAAATAATACCAAGGTGGTCTCACAGAATGCTCAGCGCGAAATGGTACTTGTGCTGTTCCATAGAGTGAGTGAGAATATCAGAGGCCCGTGTAAACTATATTAAAGCAGCATAAAATACCGGCAACACAATTAAAGCGCGGATTATAGCGGATTTTCTTACCATATGTGAACCCACCAGCTCCGTTGTCTGCTACACTATAAAAACATATAATTTCTAGATTTCGGTTATATTGAGTTATGAAAAGCACGTACCTGCGCACTAGGGTCCCTTCCGTAGGGCATCTGTTCATGAGCAAACCGCGGCTGCGTCTGCGCCACTGGGCTAGGCTGCTGGTATGAAGGAGAGCTCGCATATAGGGGCGAACGGGCCGCAAAAGTGCCCCCAACTCGAACTCCGGGTGACCCGAATGAGCCTCGCGGGGGAGACGGGGCCGAAAATGCCGCGGGACTCGAGGGAAACTGGAAGACAATCACAACTAAACTAAAACAAACCTTTTTTAAGTTTTTACAATAAATTTTAATATAACAGGTTATTGCGTTATGCAGAGGGTGCAGGAAGGAGGAAACACATGCTATTTCCTTCTAGAGTGCACAAGAGTAGCAATGGACAGGGCACAACGGAAGGGGTTCCTGAAACTACAAAACTACAAAAAAAACTTAAAAAGCGCCTAATCATTGTAAAGAGAGAACATAATTTATAAGTTATAGATTATAACATTAATATTGTTAAAGTATTCTTATTATTGTGATTTAGGAATGGACGCTGTTAATAATAACATTAAAATGTCGGTTATTTTCTTAGTTATGTGTTTTTAAAGTAAATAGATTTATACTTTTATTCTATGTAATATAAAATAAACAATAAAATCTTTTCTTTTGTGTTTGACTGACTGTGATGTTCAGATGACATTAATAATTTAAAATAAAATTTAATACAACATTTAATATTATAAATCGATGATGAAATAATATTATTTCACTCCGGGGATAGCCATACTCAAGCATAGCGGACGCACTAATTGGTCCGGCTTGTTCGAAGTGATACCACGGGCTTACAGAATACTCAGCGTGAAATAGTAGTTGTACTTGAAACGGTGCTTTTACTGTTTAGCTGAGTGAGTGGGCATATGGGAGGCCCTTAAAATGCCGCTTAAATGGCGTAAGAAAGCCGGCAACACAACCATTGAGCGGACAGTGGCGCGATTGTTCATAGGCGGCGGTGTTCTCTTATCATATAGGAGATCCACGTGCTTTGTCCGGTATATCATAAAAAAATGAAATATCGTAACATATATATTACCTGTTGTCCCGGAACCTGAGGCTGCGGGGTGGCAGCTAGCCGCTGGGGTGTGGGCGAATAGGGCTGCGAGCGAGGCGAGGCGTACACGCCCCGTGGCGACGCGTAACCAGCTCGTCCCAGCCCCAAAGACCCGGACACATCTAATGGTGAGTCCATACCCCCTATAAAAATAGAACATAACCCGTTTCAATATAAGATATGTAATATGTTTTATGTGGCTTCGTGTCTTAGAAAATTATAAAGTCATTATTAAAAATGTAAAATACAATTTTTTTACGATTCCATGTTAATTCTCAACTATTCTATTACAGTTAAATAAATGTAAATTACGTATAGAAATTCGACTTTTAAATAAAAATTGAATTTTAAAATTAAAATATCAAAACAACCTAAAATTTTCTGATGTGAAAAAAAAACAATATTTGATTTTTTTTATATCACCGGTGGCAAACGAGCAGGAGGCTGACCTAGAGCAAGCGGTCCTCCGACCATGGACACCCCAGCCCATGCAGAGCCGTAGGTGCGTTGCCGGCCTAACATTGTATTATGTGCTGATTGTGTACAAGGAAACTTAAAAAATTGCCTATTTTCTTATACCAAAAAACCTTACCATTGTTAGGCTGATAGTAAGGTGAACCATCGGGCATCTGCTGATGCTGATGATGTTGGTACAGCATCCCTTGCTGAAGTGGAGACGACATCTGCGATGGGAAGTCACCGTGGCCCATGAACTGTTCGTGGGGTAACGACGACATAGACGTTAGTTGCGGCTGGAGCATTGTGTTTGACTGGAACCAAGGGTTAGTACATCAAGTTTACAAACAGATGTATACCATACTCGCCTCCGACAGGTTTACACGGAGGTCCAAGGGGAGGCCTATGACCAGCAGTGGACGTCTTACGGCTGAAATGATGATGATATATACCATACAAATAAATACTCGTTTTTGTAAAGAAAATATTTCTTTATTAACATTTTACTACACTCAGCGCTGTATATGAAAGTAAATTTCATATTGTTTATACTGAATCATCTTAGAACGTAATGTCGATAAAGATTGAAATATATAATTATATTAAAAGTGATATTAAAATTATACAAATAAGAATTTGTTGAAAATTAAACATTTATTTTGTTTCTATTCATTTCACGGTAAGCCAATAATGTAATAAATATATTTAAATGAATTTTTATATATCTTTGTTTACAAAGCAAATACAATTTTATTCATAGATTTTTTGTGAATGTTCTATAACGGATAACGGAACATGGACCTCTTATTTGGTAAGAGAACACTGCCGCCGCATTCCACGACTGGTGTGTTGCTGGTTTTACGCCGCTCAATCGGCATTTTTAAGGGCCTCCGATATCCTCACTCAGTCTGCGAAGCACAGTACAAGTACCGCTTCACATTGAGTATTCTCTAAATCTGTGGCATCACTTCAGACGAGCCGGCCCAATAAGTTTGTCCGCATGGCTCTCCCAAGGGTTTGTTAATAGAAGGTATATAAGACTTTAATATATATGATTTTTAATTTATAACGATAGATAATATTTCTATTGCTGAGTTTTAACAAAGCTGGTAGCGACGCAGCCTTTTTAAAAGAATATGTTATTATATTAAAAAGCCATTTTGGTTATATGTATATACATTTTAATATTAAAATAGTCAAGCAAATGGAAATACTACAAACTTCCTTAGTATGGGGTGAACATGAAGTTCTACCCTACACCACAGAACACATATTTAAATTTAATAATAAAAATTTTCGGAACATCGTAGGTTTTATGACTATGAATCGAGATACCTCTAATCCCAGTCCGAACAATTATAATATATTAAGTCTCTGAAAGGGTTTAATAGTGGCCGGGCGAGTATCTTAATACTGTTACACCCATGGGAGAGCCACGCTGACGCACAAATGGGCCAATTCATATAAAGTGATAGCACGGGCTCCCAGAAAACTCAGCGTGAAACGTACTCTTGCACTGTTTCACTGAGCGAATGCGGATATTGGAGGTCTTAACAAATGCGCGGTTGTCCATGAGCGGAGGTGTTCTCTTACCATACAGAGGACCTCACCTGCTCCGTTGTCCGCTATACCATAAAAATATAATCACCTGTTGTTGTTGTTGTTGCTGCTGCTGCTGTTGCTGCTGCATCAGAAACTGTTGTTCCTCGGGCCTAATCTTCTTTGGCCTGCCTCTCTTCTTTTTTGGCGGCTGATCTCCATTCGGATCTAGGCTTGGCGGTGGCCGAGGTTGTCTCGGTGCCCGCGGTGTAGGCGGGGCCGTCTCCCCGTTCTCCAATTTGATCTTCTTCGGTCTTCCCCGTTTTTTCTTTAGCGGTACCTCCGTTCCATCTTCTAGAATGATCGTGTCGCCAGGTTCCGGCTCCATCGTCAGCCTGCGGATGGACGTGCTTCGGTCCAGTATTTTTTATATTTCGATAAACTGGTTTTTAGTTAGGTGAAGCGGTCGGTATAGGTTAAATCAATGGTAAATTTGTTATGGTAATGTGATGAAGCAACTTTTGAATTGTGGTTAACGCAAACCATAAGCAATTAAATACTGAACTATTGAAATCTATTATAAGTATCATTCAAATATAAATTAAGAAACTGTATTATATTACTTTAATTCTGATTTTTCTTTATATAAACAGATAAAAGTAAATCCAATCGACGTTGAGTTTCTATGCAACAATAATTTAGTTGAAATATTGAATAAACTATTTAATGAAATGAAATTTTCAAAATCTGAAAAACAACTCATTACATTTGAAGCAAAAATGATTAGTGATAAGGATTAGATTACAAAGGAACATCTACAAGCTATTTTATTAAAACGATCTTAATTTTAAAAAAATACAAATAATTAGATAGATTGGTAAACAGTTTGAAACAGTGAACTCGTCAACTGTTTTTGATGAAATATTTTATATTTTGGGTACTTACGTATTAACGCCACCGCGGCAATAATTCTAAAAAGATTTTTTGTCCTCTAAAGTGTTTGATTATATAAAAAGTGGTTTATTTTATATTTAATCATCAATAAATTAGGTTTAGGTTGTGCTAATCTAATCATTAAAGCCGCGGTGGCGTTAATACGTAAGTACTTTATTTTGTTACACTTTACACATCTTACTAACATCGAGAACACCACAACTATCTCTGTACCTGCGTATCTCCATCTCCTCCTGAGGGCGTCTACTCGTGTTGTCCGGAAAGACCAGCTCCGCTTCCTCGACGTGGGCGACCAGGCCGTTCAGGTAGTCGCGGAACTTCTTCAGCGCCGCGTAGAACGGCACTTTATCGGCCGCGCGGGGCAACTGTGCGCATCGGGCGGACGACGATGGCATCACCCACATGTACTGAAAAATATATTACAATTATAGTTCTGATATAAGTTGAAGTATATGATGATGCACTAATTGGCCCGGCTCGTCCAAAGTGATACCACGGGCTCACAAAATACTCAGCGTGAAACGGTACCAGTACTGTTTTTCACAGAGTGAGGATATTGGAGGCCCATAAAAGTACATAAACATATAGCGAAACAACCAATGCGTGGACTGTGGCACGGTTGTTCATGGCCGGCTGTGTTCTCTTATATAGGAGACCCACCTGGTCCATTGTCCGATATAAATTAAAAAAAAATAATACTTTTACTATTTAGTCATTATAAGGCGTTAGAAAGTTGATAAAAATTAGGTCAGCGACGCAAAAAAAGTGCGGACCGCACTTTTATATATGTGTTGACTTCAACCAGCTTATTCCAAATTATATACAATTAGCATTAATTGATATAAAACACTGCTTTACAATTTAAATATTTAAAAGTTTCCTCTCATATCTGAACTAGCAATCTATGCCAGAAGTTGTCACTGTTATTAAAGATATTCATTCGCAAACTATCGCATACCGTATTCGTCCCGGCGATTGTGTCCGGCTGTTTGCCAAAGCAAAAGTCCTTCTTCCCGGAGAACACTTCGTATATCAGCTTTCCGTTGAACACCGCCACCTTCGGCCGAAAGGTCTGCAACTTCTCCAATAGGATCGCAGAGCCTTCCTTGATTTCGCGCCGCGTTAGATCCGCCGAGCCCTTCGTCGGTCGCGCCACCATATTCGTGAAACCGATGCCGAAGTTGAGTAGCTGAAAGTTTGGAGGAAATCATTAGTTACAAATTAATCATAAGGATATTTGAGTGGTTGTAGTCCTTAACTGACTAGCTAGATTAATATCCTAAGTGTCGAACCTAACTCGAACTCAGGGGGCGTATAACAGTTACGCAATTTGGAGGGCAAGGAGGGGTTTCGAAAATACAAAAATCCCATCCCTGTAACAACGCGTAACAGGGATTGGATGAGGGTCTATTACAACGGGTAACGTAATAACGTATCGTTTTTTATATAAAATAGAAAAAACAACATAATACGCATATTTCTGACAACACAGGTTTCATTCATTTATGCACTTTTGTTTAAACATTATTACGATTAAGATGTTTTAGCGATATGCCGGTACTTTAGGAATGGAAGTGACTTTTGAGTTACCATAAACACTTGACTCATGACTGTAACGAATCGTTATTGTACAACAAAGTGTTACGGCGCGTTAGTTACGAGGAAAAGCACAAAAATCCTCAAAATTTGCGTTACATAGTACAACGCTCCCACTTATATAGTAGACTATAGTATTTTTTAAAAGGGTTTATAATTACGAAGTCCCGAGTGTGTGGCATGGATTAGGAACGTCTGTATTGGATTTACCGCTTGCTTAGACCCACTAATCACTGATTAGCCCTTTAGAAAAGAGGGCACGTATAATGCAATAATTAATATAGCATTTTGCACTCAGTACAGATCATTACATATACGTTACACCAGTCTGTACGTGCCTCAAGCCTTCACAAATAACCAAATCAAATTTTACTTAATAGTTTTTCATGTTAATAAGATATTTAGACACATGCGCTAAGTCTTCTAGAATTTTTTTTTGAGTCTAAACAAAACCTTTACTTATACACTTTATAAGTTTTTTAATGACACTCAAAGGAATACAACGTTTTGTGTATAGATCGTAGAATTCAAATATTTCAGCATTTTGTTAAGCGCATCAGCTTATGCTTCAGCGTGGCTCTCCCACGAGTGCAACAGTATTAAGACACTCGCCCGGTCACTGTTTAACACTTCCAGAGACCATATAAATTATAAATTAAATTATGATTGCCCGGGATTCGATCCCGATACCTCTCGCATCATGGTATACCTTTAAAACCATTAAGCTACGAGGCTCTCATATACAATTTAATATTCTCAGTGCTTCTTCTAATAAAATTTTCCACACTTTTATTATATTAATTTTATCAATGCGTTGAAACAATGACCTTTTTCTTGTAACTTTCTAATTCTTGTATAATTGATTTTTTACTGTTGTTTTCTTTTAGTTTTGTATTAATAAGTTTTATATAAATACATTATATCGATTTTGAATTAAACTAGTCACAAAACGTGTTCATACCTTATAATCCTCGTCGGCGCTCATCTGT
>DWCF01002616.1:0-23113 GCA_018230265.1 Delias oraia | reverse complement strand
ACCTTATAAAGGTCGCCGGAAGACGCTGGATGCAGGTCGCCTCCGACAGGTATTCATGGAAGTCCAAGGGGGAGGCCCATGTCCAGCAGTGGACGTCTTACGGCTGAAATGATGATGATGATGATCCATAGTAAATATTTCGGTTTTCTAAATTATAGAGTTCTATAACTACATAGAGGTCGCTGCCACACTGGCCGGGAACGTGACAAAATGCGTATACGCGACACGATTCAACGAATTTATCTACTCCCTGGGTCCGTGTTGATAGATTTATTGTAATGTCATAATTATGGTTTGTACTCGTTTAAAGTTGGTTTCGTTAGAGATCAGGTTATATTTGTGGAATTGTAACTAGGCCATTGTGTATTAGTACAGCAAAACTTTTTTCATACTCCATTTCCACCCGCTGGAGATCCGTGCTGAAACATATGCTGACGCAGTAATTGGGCCCACTCGTCCGAAGTGAAAGCACGGACTCACAGAATACTCAGCATGAAACGGTATTTGTACTGTGTTTCGCAGAATGAGTGAGGATTTCGGAGGCCCTTAAAAGTGCCGCTTAAGCCGGCGTAAAAAGCCAGCAACGCAACCAATACGCGAACTGTGGCGCGGTTGTTCATCGGTTGTTAAAACTACATCTATTGAATTGTTAATTAAAATGATTAACTCAAGGGCGTAGAATAGTTAAAATCATCATACTAATATTATAAATTACAGTCAGTTTTGTTCTAAGAAGCTGTGATGAATACATTACAGGAGTTAGTTATTTGCTTAGGATGCGGTTAGTTTTAAATAGGAAATGATTCATATTTCAGTATTGAACGATAGATAAGGACTCGGACGCTAGAGTATTATGTAAAGCTTATCCTATTTACCTATTATATAATTTTTTGCTCAGCACAGTTGGCTCATTGTCATTGCCATGATATTTCTAATAATAGATCGTAAAATCACTTAAATTATCGAAAAAAAAATGTAAGTTTATACCAAATCCAATAGAAAAAACTTTATAATTTTAAAGCAAAAATAATTTTATTTTTAACCAAAACTATGAGTGATAAAATTCACTGAAGTGAATTAAATTGAGCCAAAAATAGCTACGTTTTAAATCAGTGTGACTGCATTAAGATATCTAATGACAGAACTAAATTGCTTTGTGTTGTCAGTCTGTCTAAATGGAAAATGCTATTAATATATTATTAGTTTCAGATCATTCATACTTACAGAGTAAAAACTGTGAATTGAACGCGAAATTGTTTATAAATATGTCTCAATTGAAATATTGACGGTTTTTTTATATAGTATACCGAATAACGGAGCAGGTGGGTCTACTATGTGGTAAAAGAACACCGCCGCTCATGGACAACCGCGCCACAATCCGCGAATTGGTTGTGTTGTCGACTTTTACGCCACTTCAGCGTTATTTTTAAGGGCTTCCGATATCCTCACTCATTCTGCGAAACACGGAGGAGCCGGCCGAACAAATAAATTATAAATTAAATTATAATTTATAATTGTCCGGACCGGGATTGGAATCGGATACCTCTCGCTTCGTGGTAGACTTATTAAACCACTTCGCTACGAGGCTCTTGACCCGTTACAGACGGTTCTCTTCTACATTTTCAACTTTAATGTAGCTTTGTTTTTTATAACACAGATTTGCAATTTTAATTATATATAAGATAAACATTGATTTCACTATTAGAAAATATTATGATAATAAATCTTAAATATAATCAATCAATTTTATTTGACTACAGCGATAGTCCAAAATTGTTTTAGCAAACTTACAATCAGACAACTTCTGATTGGAGCGAATATATTATCGAGAATTGTGTAAGCAATTTAAAAAAAACAGTGTGTTTGCTGATACTACAGTTCAAAAGTTAGTTATAATATGAAACACATGGCCGAGCGGCCTTCAGGGCAATTGAAACGTTCTCTTTGAGATGATAACGTAAAAGCAGACGTCTTTACATTATGTAATGCATTATCGAAGAATTGAAACCGGCATATAGTAGGCATATCTGTAGCTATATAAATTACTTATTTTGTAAAATATTTTTTGAACTATAGTACACCCGTGGGTGAGCCATGCTGACGCACTAATTGGGCCGGCTCGTCCGAAGTGATACCACGGGCTCACTGAATACTCAGCGTAAAACGGTACTTGTACTGTGTTTCGCAGGGTGAGTGAGGTTATCGGAGGCCTTTAGAGTACCGTTTAAAAAGGCGGCGTAAAAAGTCATCAATACAACCAATGCGCCGACTGTAGCGTGGTTGCTCATGGGCGGCGATGTTCTCTTATCATATATAGAAGACCCACATGCTCCGTTGTGCGCTATACTATAAAAAAATAGAATAAAAACAATTAATAATTATCGAGATATTACAATGACTAGGGCTCATGAAAATTTTAAATAAAACAAAAAGATAGATATATTTTCTGCCGGTAATAGAATATGAATGAAATGTAGGACTTTGACCTTGTGTTCTTGGCTACCAGGAAACCTCTTCCTGTTTGTACTCACCTGTCCACACTTTACAATGCCCTTCGAGCAACACCTGTTAAATTAACCGCCCGACAATACCAAACGCCAAAACCACAATGCATGCATAATTTTTGTAATTTATATTCCAAAAATAGATCCTCTAGTTATTATAGTTAATCGTATCAGTACCTACAGTATTCTTTTATTGACACTATTACCTATCTAATTTAAATATAACTACCTACTATATAATTCATTGATATTTTTTTATAGTTTAGCGGACAACGAAGCAGGTGGGTCTCCTATATGTTAATAGAACACCGCCGCCCATGGACAACGGCGCCATAGGCCGCGCATTGGTTGTTTTGCCGGCTTTCTACGCCGCTTAAGCGGAACTTTTAAGAACCTCTGATATCCTCACTCTCTCTGCGAAACCCAGTACAAGTACCGTTTCACGCTGAATATTCTATTTAATCTTATATAATATATAAGAATATATATCTCTAGATATATATTGAATATCTAATTAATTCCATATTATACAAAGGATATATAGGAGAAAAAGGAGTAGGGATAAGTATTCATAAACACGTATACTTTAAATAAAAAATTTGATTTTTAGAAAAAAAAACCATTTTAATTTTCATAGATTATTGCATAAATAAATTCAAGTGATCGTTTCGCGAGTTAGTCAAAACAAACCCGATTGTCACTCAAGAGGCAGACTGACAGACGTATGGCCGATTGCCAGACAACCTGATCATTGCCAAAAATTTCACTATGCATAATTGGTACGATATCTATAATATATTGTTGTGTCCTTGCCGAGTTCAACTCTTTGCAAAGGTCTCAGGTATTAGTCTGCTATCTCCAAGTAGGTCCAAAGGATAATCTTTGGTAATTAAGATTTGTAAGAAGGTCAACTTTAAGTCATTGTAAAACTAAATAATTTTAAAACAGAAAAACAGCCTCTTTTACTTCCAATATATGTTCAATTTTAAAATAAAATAATTGACTTATTTAGTTACTTAGTCTTAATTAAAAAAATTATCGAAGTACTATAATTTGTCTACGACATTCCAATGAAATCGTGTTTCTTGATAGCTATTTTTATCAACAATTAAACATTTTTAATTGTTAAAATGCTACTACATACGTAAGCGTAATAATTATTGCACTTTTTTTATACGGATACATACGAACACAATGGAAATAATTAAAACTCACACACACGTTGAACAATTTATTCTAAAGGAAAATAACCTACAATTTTCGCAAACATATCGCAAAGTGGTGAGGCAGATGTGTTTACAAAAAGGTGCGGACAAAAATAAAAAGTATATCACGCTACTTCGGTCCTTTAAAGGAAGAACAGCTTTTAGCAATTATCACTGTTAAGAGCTAAGCTATTCTCGTCTCACAAACGGAGCGAGGCGGCGCGGGCACACAAAATTAGTCTAATTTGCGAACACACGCCGCACGCATCTGCTAGGGTTACCAAATTCATCAAGCTATGAAATTCATAATGGCAAATGAATTTAGATTTTAAATCGACATACTCATTTAGGGATTGATCCAATGGCAATGCTATAATTGCTGTAGTGATATAGATGCTAACTTTACAACACCTATGGCCAGCAACCCACCCGCGGCTCTGCAGGGGCTGGGGGTGACCATGGGCGGAGGACTGCTTGCCTTAGCTAAGCCTCCTGCTCGTTTGCCACCGATGATATAAAAAAAACCTACCAGAAATTATTATAAACAAATTACAAAACAAATTATTATAAACAGAACCTGCCTTTTCGCAGCATGATTTGTCAACGCTGCGGATCAAGCCTCTCCAATTAACAGTTAACTATATAATTGTTTAGTTAGCAATAACATATAACATAATAAATAAATAAAAAATAAATAAATAAAAAAATAAATATCATTCTAAAAATTATTATATAACGATTTAGTTGAAACGATGTGAATATTACACCTCTATATATATAATAAATTTTAAAATTAGATTTTGATTAATGTATTTATATAATATAATAGTTTTCCTTCTATGTTGTTTTTTTAACATATATTATATTTTATATTTTTATAACATTTGATAAGAATCGTGATCAAGTCCCCGTTTGTATGACATCATCTCACAATCCCCACGGTGTCACTTCGGTATATATTGTCAGAATCGGTACAACTAAATTATATTGGTAAAAGCCCGTATGATCGCATTACGTACTAGCGCGGTGATAGATACAGGAAAACGATTTATATACTACGAATTTTATATACAAAATGCTGTTTCACGCTTTTTAGTCATGGTTTGAACATACGGAAGTTTAATTTATCAACGATTTAAGGACTTGTCAAAACTTCAAATATTTTATGGTATAACCGATAGTGGACAACATAGCAGATGGGTATCCTAATATGGTAAGAGAACACGGTCGTCATGGACAAAGCGCCACATTCCGCGCATTGGTTGTGTTGCCGGATTTGTACGCCATTTAAGAGGAATTTTTTAGGGCCTCCGATATCCTCCCTCACTCGCTCACTCAGTGAAAAGCAGTAGAAGCACCGTGTCAAGTAGAACTACAAATTAATAAAACAGCACAAACTCTAGAACCATAAATATTATTATAATACGGGTATATAATGAATTTTAAATATCCTATCAAGCGTATAAGATACGAGAAGTGAGTATTATTATGACAGCATATTGAATTGTAAAATAACAAAGAAATAACAAGTAGTTTAAGAGAAACACAACCCTATTTTACTGTCAGCACTACTGATATTGAAAACAAAGTTTCGATATATTAAAATATGAATTCCCGTGGGTAGCGATAACCCAATTCCCATTAAACAATGCTGTGTGTGGGATACCAGGCACGTACAAAAATCAACTTAATTATAAATGAACGCGGTTCAATTTAGACTGTAGCGAGTGATGAGTCACTCGGGATATAAGGAATGACAATGTGAGTACAGTTAGGTTTAGCGTACAGGATATTCACAGCGTTCAGGGGACTACCCAAGGTTATATATATTGTTTATTCTATAGCAGACAATGGAGCATGTGGTTCTCCTATATGGTAATAGAACACCGCTGCCCATGAACAACCGTGCCACAATTCGTGCATTGGTTGTGTTGCCGGCTTTTAACGCCAATTAAACGCCATTTTTAAGGGCCTCCGATATTGTCACTCATTCTGCGAAACACAATACAAGTACCGTTTCACGCTGAGTATTATGTGAGCCTGTGGTATCACTTTGGACGAGCCGGCCCTATTACTACGTCAGCATATGCTTTAGCATTGATTTTCTACGGGTACGACAATATTAAGACACTCGCCAGGCGACTGTCAAGTTCTTCCAGAGACTGAATAAATTATAAATAATAATATAATTGTTCGTACCGGAGTTCGAACCCCATACCGCTCGCTTCATGGTACACTTTTAAAATCATTAAGCCACGAGGCTCTCTAAAGGCTTTTGATAAAGAGAAACACAAGATGATCAATACGTTCTCGAAGGCACAAATATAAAAATAAAGTAATGTTGAGATAACAGAGAGAGAGAGTAGGAATGAGAGCCCACTAACATATTAGCACTTACTGATAAGAATTAAATATATCATATGCATTATACGGTATACCACCTAAGGAGCAATGTTTACTTCTACAGAAAAAATAAATCAAAGAAACTATAACTTATACTGAGAACAACAATTGTATGCGCTCGCGGCGGTCGAATCGCCTTGATGGCAACATAAATAAAGTATGAGATCATTTGTCCTGCGCCGCGGACAACCAATATTACATGACCTGTGGACTTCAAAGCTATCCTGTTATACGACACGAAGAAGCTATAAGTATTGTAACGGTAAGAAATAAGAATCCTAAAATATTTAACAAATCTATCCATCGATTAAGTTATTCTGTTCTTATTTTATTTTATATCAAATTTCCAATTAATTTGTCTTTAAATTAGTTTTAACAATACATTGTTTATCTGAATCCAGTTAGAATTTTTTAAAGCGCTTATTCACCTGCCAGAGCTCAGAACAAGTTGAACAAGAACTTTGCGGCTTGAATAATCCTCCATTCACAAGAACCGCTGTGATAGCTCCGACTACGCGTGCGTCACCAACAGTTTTGGACACAAATGACTCCTTGACATTGACGTATCTCATTGATAACAAAAAGACGATAAATATGCAATTAAAGTAGACGCATTTATATTTAAAAAAAAGTTTTTTTTTAATCTAACGTGCTAAGCAAACGTTCTTTTTAATATATAACCCAATAGACCTCTAAAATGTGTATGAAAATATGGTAAAATTCAAACTTTTCTCGTGACAATTGAAAACATGGCGTGTTTTTCCAAACAAACAACGTTCCCGTGTTTCACGTGTTCTCACGTGGCGAGAGAGAACAAGGCTAACAATGATCTTTCCACGATTTGCGGATACTTCTGAAAATACCGGAAGGTATACAGCTCTGATCAATACTTTAAACGTATCCAAGAAATTCATTCGCCATTTCCAAACCTCTTTCAACATTGTAGATTTTATTATTATTAAAACTTAACGTTCTATTTGATGTTTAACATTAATACTACAATATACATCGGAGAGTTGAAATATTTAAAAATGCCATACCGAGCAAACACAACATGATAAACATATGAACCAATCATATGTTATACTGCACTATTCATTAGTCATTATGTGATCAATATTAACTATACTAATTAAGTAAATCAATAATTTAGTTTTTTTTATTACAAAAGAAATGCTTGGCTCGATGTTTAAATACGACCGAAGCGATAGAAACATTTGAGGAGCTTAAAGTTCGTCCATTTTTTTCAACTTCCAGCCAACCTTGAAATTCGATATGTTTTTGTTGTAAACTCTTGTTTTTTTTCACGTCTCACAGTCAGTCTGTACGTACCTACTTATTTGTCATAATACCTTTTAAAACAGGAAATTATATTTTGTTATTCGAGTTTGAAAGTACTTTTACCTATACACTTATAATTTAGGTACACGTGTATCGTTATCTTGTACTAAGTACCTATTTCTGACACTACGTATAATAAAACTATAACTAAAAAGATTTTGCTTGTCATTTTTGATTATTGTATTATTATAATTTTCTATATACCTACCTAACCTCCTGACTAAAAGTTAATAGTTTCACGTGTCCGTGGCGTCATAGCACTTAAGCAAATACGTTTATTAATGCAGGTTTATTATCTGTTCGAAAGCTGACTTCATGTAGATGAATCTTAGCAATAATACACGAAAATTGGTTAATACCCTTTGTTTAATGAGAAAGTAGACAATGGAGCAAGTGGGTCTCCTATATAGTAAGAAAACACCTCCGCCCGTGAACAACCGCGCCACAGTCCGCGTATTGGTTGTGCTGCCGGCCTTTTATGCCGCTTAAATGGCTCTTTGCGCCGTGGCACGTGGGCGTCTTTGGGGGAAGCCTATGTCCAGCAGTGGACTTGAATAGGCTAATGATGATGATGATATCCTCACTCACTCTGCGAAACACAGTACAAGTATCGTTTCACGCTGAGTACTCTGTGAGCCCGTGGCATCACTTCGGACGAGACGGCCCAATTAGTGCGTCAGCATATGCTTCAACATTTTTCCACCACGGGAAATTTTTTATGAGATATTCGTGTTTATAGTAATACCGTGGCACTTTTGGTATTCTTCATCATATCGAATGAAGTCCAAACTTAAATAAGCACATTCGAATGGCAATTTAAATAAGGTTGACTACCAACAACTCATTACAGCGCTCTAGTTTCAAACAATAAGAAAGATATAATGAATATCTTAATATTATGTTGATAATTTTTAAAATCAATCGTCATGTTTTAATCGAAAAATGAAATTCCATTTCCATTGTAGGTAGGTAATTCCCCATGAGGTACAAACAGATAAAATATTGCAAAGCTGCACCTAAGTAGCTACAAAAATGAAATAAACAATAAACAATTGTTATATGAAACAATAAAACATAACCGAGGGTAACTTTTAACTACCTAACAACCAAACATATATACCTATATATGTTTGGTTGTTAGTTACCTCCTGTTGTAATCGTCTTACTTCCCAGAGAAACGAAACAGAAAAACGTTTTTGTTTTTTTTGTATATTATACAATGCTAGTTAAACACCAAACTATATTGGCTGTATCATCGCTCATAACACGTTTCCTTTATGTAACTATCATTTATAAAAAATATTTCTTATAATTCCGTGTCAATAGGTACTATAGGTACATTATGTCTAAAATCTTAATGACTACAACCGTAAACTGAAAGCGATAACTATACACTTAAATTTCAACACAAGAAACTTACGCTCAATTAAAAAACATCCAACATAAAGCTCTATTATCGCACACACTTTTCTCACATTTTCACTTCATCAAATTTTTACATACACCCACTCCGCATCGACTACAAATTGAGACTGATGGTCGTGGTATAAACAAGAGCGAGCGAGAGCCACCTGTGCACTTAAAATTGAATGATCGTTGGAGCAAGACAGCGATAAAACATTGCAAACAATAGAGCGAGAGAAATATATGATTTATGGTACAGTTAAACGTTTTAAAATTATTTCCTAGTTTTTTGATATTCGATTTTAATTGTAATGAAATATGATCGGTTTTGAACTGCAGTTTGAAACTGTTACCGACATTTTGAAGTGGTGCTGAGTTTTATTGTCAGGGTCAGCATATGGCATAGTGCGTCTGGTGCTGTCAGCCGAATTCCTTAGCAAAAGGCAAAGAACAATACAAGTTTCTTTGCTAAGTAAAATGGGAACAGTTGAGCAAAATATAATAACTACTTCGGTTGTTCAATAAGATTTTCATAATAAACTGATAAGAATGTTTTCTCTTTTGAAGATTCTCTTTTGTTAACGCAACTTAAGAAGATTTAGCATGAACATTGAATTAATATGCACGAAGAGCATAATTCCTATATGATAGTAGACAATTACAATTTTCTTTATGATAATTTTTTCCTAATATACCAAAAATACACAGAACGATTAACTGTTTAAAGTATCTATTTTTGCTGTTACTACGAAATCGAGTCATAGGCTGGAAGAGATTTAAAGTAGATTCGATTCACAGACCTGAAATTATAAGAATTGCTAGGGAAAAGTTTACATTGGATATACCGGGAAAGCGTATCTTGAAAACTTTCATACGATCTCACAGTACATTGTAACATTAAAAAAAACTTATCTAATAATGATTTTTATAGCGGCTAAGGTTCTAATTCTAATTTCTAATTCTCTTCGTAAGAGGCGACTAAAGGACATTTCACCGGAGGGTGGGCAACACCGTCCTTTCGAGTACAGCAGATGTTCTGCGATCACCAACCCGCCTGCTAAGCGTGGTGATTAAGGCCTAATAACCTCCCATTTTGGGGGAGGCCTATGCCTATGATGATGATGATGATGAAGGTTCTAATATTTTATATTCGATAAGGCAAGACTCTTGACGGATGTGAAAACCTGCTTTCTATTCAATTTAAGATATCCATTCAAATATAGTGTACGAATTTGTCGTTGACGATTGATATTGGATGATCATTTGAACCAAAGCAGATACTGATGTTGAATGTATTAATTTTTTAAATGAAGACGTAGGCTCACCTTGATAAAGCGGTCCTCCGCCCACGAACACTCTCAGCCCTTGCTGGGCCACTGATGCGTTGTCGGCCCTTTAGCGAGTACGCTCTTTGTTTATTCCCCAAGTCGTACTGGTTTGGAAATACCTCCACAGACAACGCGGTATTGCGCGACACAAAAGGACATAAAAAACGCTCAGTTGTGGAACGACAAATATTCGAATGATTCTCAACTGATAACATGTCAGTTGTGAGCTAGCCGTTCCGGGAACGATATCTCGCCTTGTACGTTGTAGGTTAAAAGAAAATTGAACCGGTTTAAGGTGCTATTCAGAGTCAGTTGATGCTTGACGATTACCGAGAAGCTTACCCACTTTGAGATCAGTCTCAACAAATATTTGTTGAAAACTCAAACAGAGAACTGATTGAATACTAATTATGATCAAAGGCAATAAATAATTCCCTACTTAATACTTATTTACTTTTAACGACCCACGTACTAAAGTACATATTAAATTCACTACTGTCTGAATAGAGACGGTAGTAAATAATTTTTAGTATTCAAATAGAGTTGCTTTTTTCTAAAAATTTAGATTTCGTAATCAATACAATTGACCATATATTCATGACAAACATTTACAATACAATATTGCCCCAAGGCAGATTACTAAGTGCCTGTTAAAAGTGTATAGGCGTGGGTGTTTATTTTTTAAATTTGCGACCGAGACCCTGAGATGACATCAGCATAAACTGTTTTTCCTCCAACAATACGCGATGATCTCCACATCGTGTTTATACAGAACGTTGTTTACACCGAATAGACAATGCTAGGCGTCATGTATGACGACCGAAGGAGCCAATAATAACATACAACCTACATTCGAAGACAATACTTTGATGTGATGGAGCTACTTTTTATAGCTGAACTGAAAACAATGACCAAGAAGACTATAACACTAGGCAATATATTTGTTTCTTTATGTTGTATGTAATTTATAATGTAATCTAAACTTTTAGGTATGTTGTGACGCGCATCACCGCTATTTGGAATCGGCTGCCTGCATAGGACTTAAAAAACTCTTCAAAGAGCGAACGCATTCAACACGTGCTAGGGGTGTTCACTATGAAACTACTGTTTATACTTGACAAGCCTCTTGCTCGTTTCCTATACAATTTTCATTGAGAAAAGAACAATAAGATGTATTTTTAATTACAATATTAATACACAGTACATAGAGCCTGACGACTACGGCCAGAACATGTAGTGATGGGAGGCCTAAACAGTATTCTATAGGTTTCTGGTTTATATTAATACTACTGCGCAGATTATTCCGCCAATTTGCCATAAAACTGGCCGCATTCTTTCCGAATTTTATGCGAATACACACAGTTTATTTTGGCTGAGTCCAGTAAAACAATTCGTCTTGAATTAGCTCAATTAATTTATGCAAACATTATGACGAACGTGTAGTTGTACTTTCAATTCAATTTAACAGTAAAACATTGAAAATGATCAGCACTGATCTGGACCACCTCGAGTACCGGAATAAACATCCTGTTTACTTGACATAGGTATAGACAATGAAATATGAACTACTTTCACATCATTCAACGCACGAAATTATCCTTAAAAGAAAAGGGTTTCCCTGGCCAGACGATAGATTATTCGAAGTAGCCTCCAGCTCGTTTGCGTCTGATTTTATAAAAAAAAATAAACATGTGATGGGCTGTGGAAGCACCAACTGCGAGGATACCAATTTTTTGTATGAATTTCACACTGGCATTCACGTTAATTCTGCTAAATCCATTGTTATTCACGAACAACAAGTTACAGGTTTTTAGGTAGGCCACCAATCGCCTCGATTCAGATCAAAAAGAACAGCGAAATAAACTAGTAGGTCAATCTGCATGTGGATTGAACAATATGGTAATAGAATAAATATTCTATTTCCATTGATATTTCATGGAAACTGTTGCTGTTACAATAGGCCCCTGATTGTTACAGTCAATTGGCGGAATGCCAGCATCAAGGCTTCTTAGAAACTCTACTTTAATATTACATGATATTAACATTTTAAGGGCATAGATACTAAAAATAATTTTTCTTCTAACATATCCAAAAACGAAAACAATACTAAACAATTTATGTCTTTGTTTGCGTCTTCGGCCGACGCTTGCTTTCACTCTATTTGCAGTTACAAAACAAGTTTAATTGTGTTTATAATAAATGAAAATCAACAAAGGGGTAAGCTACTGTACCGTATCGTTTTAGGCTCAATGTTATAACTATTCAAGCAGGCAATGCTTAGTGCTGGTATATGAAAAATAGTTCCATGGCTAGTTTCAGTACCGAAGTAAATACGGATATGAAACAACGAGGTACATTTTGTTTGTTAGAAAGACGATAATTCTAATAGTCAAATGTATCGATTATTGAAAAAATCTCAGATTGCAGAGCACATCTGCACTAATGCAGCTGGCAATCGCATCTGCTTTTCTTAATACAAAAAACACCTGTTTCCGACCGCACGTGGCGCTTTTTGAAAAAAGATTAAGGTGCATAAGGTTGAATCGTACGAATCAAATGTAGTGTTGAAATGATTTACAGTGTAGGTATATAGTTTAGCACCGGCATTTACACCCTAAAAGGTGTGGTTTTATATAAATAAAGGAATTGATATACTTAATTACTCATTCCGATTTCAAATAAACACATTAGTTAAAATATAGGATATATACGCAAGCGATTCTTTATTGATGATTTTAATACAGCTGAAAACTAATCAATTTTGACTAAAAACAACATATTTACTGGATAGTAAATAAATAGAAACAGTTTACAGTAGTTGAATACCCGTTAAAATTTATATTCAACTAGTGACATCTAGTATGGAATAGCAAACTTACTGAAGTCCGCTAAATTTAATACAGTAATATTCTACAGCATTGATAGATGGCGCTCTTAAAAATTACGCAATTTTTATCTACAACTTACCTCAATCCCATTACTTACGATCTCCTTTAGTAATGCAATGAGGTAATTTTTGGTGACGAACTTACCTGCAACGAAAAATATACTTTTAGTAAATTAAAGTCTACTTTATATAAAAGATATTTAGATGGAATCAAATTATTAATTGATAATAGTTAACCATAAAATTGGGTGAATATTTATATTTTTTAAAAACATAAATAAATTAAGATTAATTATAAAAGTAAACATTATGGAGTTGGAAATTCCAATTTTATCACTTAATTCATTAATCATTTGTTGTTGCAAAAACGAGAGTAAGAGAGTAGAGCACCTTATGAATCTGCTTTAACCAAACTTAATATCTAGGAGAGGTTTAAGATCCTTTAAAAACAGGAATTCAACATTTAACAACCTAGATAAATAAAAAATTTAATTGTTAAATTGGGATTTATTTACCGAATATTTGAAAATTACGTATATAAAGTAGCATAAATTAGGTAGATGAAATATTTTACAATTTTTAAACTCAATTAATTATTATTATATTATTAAACTTCTTCATTTCATTTTATCTAATAGTTCATAATTTAAATCTAAAAGTCTTTATATTTTCAACTTTGACATAAACTCACCAATGAGAGACCTCCGCCGAAATTTCTTACGTAAAATCATTATTACCGTTAATACTATTATTATCATTTAATATCGATCATTTAATAATATAATTTAATACAACAATATACATATTCCTTCACGAACTTTTTTGAGATTTATCAGTGAATATTACAAAAAAATACCTATAACTTATTCATATGAGCACATTGAAGTGACAATTTTCATTAAAAAAAAGTTAACACTCATAAGGCAAAGAGCTACTCTTCTTTGGCGTTATGTGGACTGAACTGACGCAGAGATTATTGGTTTTCTCTAGGATGCCGATATGTACAATAGAACAAAAACTTTATCAATCAATAGAAGTGATACAATATAGGATTTATTAACAGACAATTTTAATCACGTTAACCATTCGATTGGAACTCCAATGCTACAAAATGTCGGTACGTTTTTCTTGATAAAAGTAAGAAGGGGACTTAGCGAATACAAAACTGATACATATAGGTATTAGCGCTAACTTCAAAAAAAAGAAAAATATTGAAAAACAGTAGCCTTAAAGAAGCTTATTGGACAACAATATTAACAATCTCATTAAAATCCCAATCCGTCTGAGATCATTGCAGACAGACATCGTTACCGTGTTTCTTGAATTATATTTTTAATAAGTATATATGTAATATATAATACTCAACGCAGGACCTTTTTTAAGATCTAAACAGTACTAACCATCATTTACTAGAGTAAAGATTCATTTTAGCCAGCAAGTTCATGGATTAATTAACGAATGGGTGCTGTGATGTTATTACCACCTATATGACTAACAGTAGTATAGAGACGACGGGGACATTGCGAGCAAAGGCGGCATCAAACAAAAGATTTAATTACTTTCTGTCCGCTCGGCGAAGTCAGGTAGAGATTGGCGATATATGTTTTTGTGTGACAGAGCTTTTCCCTTGCATTTTTAAACTTTTGGAAACTTAATTGCTTTTTCTATAAAGGGGCACGTCAAAGAAGTACTGGATGACGTGCCCCTTTTGGCAAACTTTCAAAGAACATTACCTATTTTATGATTTTTACACAACAAACAACAAAAAGATACAATATAAAAAAATGTTATTACATACTGAATGGGAATTGCAAGTAACCCAATCATTAGAGAGAGCCATGCTGAAGCACATGCTGATGCACTAATTGGGCCGGCTCGTCCGAAGTGGTACCACTGCCTCACAGAATACTTGAGACGGTACTTCTACTGTGTTTCGCAGTGTGAGTGGGGATCTCGGAGCCCCTTAAAAATACCGCCTAAGCGGCGTTAAAAGCCGGCTACACAACCACTGCGGGGACTGATGCGCGGTTGTTCATGGGCAGCGGTGTTCCCTGTACCATGTAGGAGACCTACCTACTCTTTTGTCCGCTATAAAATATAAGAAAACAAGAGGTTAAATACCAAAATGATATATGTCACAACGATAAGTTGAACATAGATACACTATATTCATATAAATATAATTATCAATATCATTTTGTTGGCAAAAATGTTTATGGTTACTAAGCCACCGAAATCAATTGTATCTAAGACAAAGCAAACAATGTTTGACCCAGAACACGTGTATCTGTATTTGTTGTACCTACTGGATAGACAGGCTCAACCAAGGACGGAAGCTAGATCAGAAGCATTATTTCACTATATTTTAGTGCAATCGGATTACGCTTCCCGGTAATTCGAGAGCAGCTGTGAGCATTCCATCGACGCTATCGTAAACTAACACTATTTTCGGTTAATGTGATCGCGTGGCAGCAAACACATGAAAAAAAGGCATAACAATTTGCACGAATTTTCAACAGAGTTTATCTAATTGTATAAATTTACAGGACTGATATTGTATGCTTCAATGTGGAAATTATTGACAGATAAACGCAATTTTTTAAATATCTATTAATTTATTTAATTTTAATATTAACACATAATTTTCCCAACACATTTCGAAATGTGATACATTTTAGCAAAATAATTTAATGAATGTATTTGAATTATTGTTAATTTACACATGTACACAAGTAAAAAAAAACATCCGTCTAAAATAGCTCAAGTAATGAACGAGACTGCAATAGGTAGCCGGTAAATAAGATTACGCGCGTAAAATGCAACATAAATAATAGGCTATCGAGTAAATTGGCGTAGCACCAGGAATTCGCTAAATAACTGGATATTTCCAGCATTTCAACAATGCACTCATCTATACCGGAACACAGCTAATATAATACATATTGTAAAACATTTCTTACTTAATTACGCTAAGATAATATACGATTTCACTATAGTTTACCACGCAAAATAGGCGAAATAATGTCGTTGAGTTGCGGAAACCAGCCCGTCATACAATTACAATTAGTATCTAATTTTAAAATAAAAATCATCACATTAATTAAAGTCAAAGTCAATATTTAGTTCAAACGGGATCATATAACCGCATTATAAGTCTTAAACAGAAAGTTATAGACTGTTCCAAGACTTCGCCCAGATCAGAGAACAGTAAAGAAACTTAGCTTAGTTGATTTTTTTTAACATTAGGGACTGGAGCTACGAGTTTTAACGTCCAAATTACAATCGGCAGTCATACTTAAGAACTCTTGCAATTTGTAGGCTTCTTATATCAATATTTTAAATGAAATAAATTGATACTTAATAACAAAAATTAATACTACAAAAATTGTAGTCTATTTTAAGGTGTTTTTTTTATTCTATAGCGGACAACGGAGCAAGTGGGTCTCCTATATGGTAAGAGAACACCGCCGCCCATGATCAACCACGCCACAGTACGCGCAATGGTTGTTTTGCCGGCTTTTTACGCCGCTTTTTTAGGCGCTACCTTTAAGGGCTTTTGATAGCCTCTCTCTCTCTGCGAAACACATTACAAGTACCGTTTTACGCTGAGTATTCTGTGAGCCGAGCCAGCCCAATTAGCGCGTCAGCATATGCTTCAACATGGCTCGCCCAAGGGTATTAAATTTAAAAATATTTGCCACTGGAGATAGCGTAAATCCAGTAGCATGTGCTAACACTCTCATTAAACTGATCATGCGCAAATAGTTTACATCTGACAGATTGGCATTGCATTGCGCATCCGCCTCGAACTTTACTGAAATTGAAGGTCAAATATAAACGATTTTACATAAATAGACAAATATATTTTATGATATTCAGTTATTATTTTGCACGCTTCCACGATCTAATTTAGGCGTTTTGATGTTTCCCGACTTTCCTGATTCGACACAGACAAAAACACAAAAAAAAATCCGCATCCGGCCAGTAAATAGAGTAATAATTTCTATTATATGCGATTAAATTATGAAAGTTTAGGCACAGACCATTATTTGAAATGACTGGCCTGTCGACATCTAGATCTACCTACCGCGTCTCGCTCTAAAGTTGTTACTTAAGTTATCCAATCTCTAGTTGGATAATGCAAGCATTTAATAAACATTTTGATTTCTCCAATTGAAATTGTAAATTCGATTGGCGTCTATCCATCGGTTATCGAGGAAACTATCTACAGTTCTGTCTTCACTCCGCAATCGACATAGTGTTTAAATGAACTCAATATTTATTACAATTTAACGTGATGTACTGCGCATCGAAAACAATTAAAGGGTATGCTGCAATACAATTGCCGAACCAAACATTGCTGTTATGGAATGATAATTGGACCTTATATACTCAAATCAAATGATGTGTATACTTCTTTATTTTTTTATAATATAGCTTACAACGGAGCAGGTGGAACTCCTATATGGTAAGAGAACACCGCCGCCCATGTACAACCATACCACAGTACGCGTAATGGTTGTGTTGCCGAATTTTTACGCAACTTAAGTGACTCTTTTTAAGGGCCTCCTCTCCTCACTCACTCTGCGAAACACATAACAAGTACCGTTTCACGCTGAGTATTCTGCGAGCCCGTGGTATCCCTTCGGACGAGCCGGTCCAATTAGGGCGTCCATGTATGTTTCAGCATGGCTCTCACGGGTAAATACATAATTAATTCGAGTATATAACGTTCTTAGATACAAAAACCCGATAGACAAGTAAAAATGATAACACACTATTTAAAAATGGGCTAAAATAAAATATGGTAAGATTGTCGAAATAAAGGCTTTTAATCAGCCATCTACATTTCAAAATTATCGCCTAAAATAAGAGCATACCTTATTTATAACTATCATAGATACGATGGACTTAAAAAATGTTATTTACCGGCGTGGTATATACGATCCTGTTCAATAATTCATTCAAAATTTATACCTTTAGTATATATGTTGTCAGTCAATGTAAGTGTGAGTGACGAGCAATAAATATGTGTTATAAGATATGTCTAAACTATTAACATATTTATACCCAAAAGAAAATATTAAAGAGGAAAGATAATTACTACAATGACAATTATTGTGAAAAACTACTAACAATTTATAAATTTTAACCGCATAATGCATAATTATCTTAATTAAATAACCTACTTTTTGCCTTGTGTATGTATAATATGAATTTAAAACTCTTCCCTCTTTCAGTGCGTGTCGGCAACAAACACGTGAATAGTTGAATGAGTACATTCCCCATTGAACAGCGCAGTTTCTATCGTCGTAGTCCATTGAATAAAGATGTTTATTGTTCTTAGTTCTGTTTATATAAAGCACAACTCCGCACTTCATAGATTCGCATACAAACAAAGTTCTAGCATAAATAAACTCTACATTTCCTACCGAAATATATTTATTTTGATATTGCAACAAATTAAAGGTGCATAAGGACGCCATTGCTTATTGGAATTCCGTTACATCGGAACGTTATTTAAAATTAGCTTTAAAGGCAATATACTTCGACTATTACAGCAATAACTTTTCAACACATCAAAATTACTTCTGTTACATATATACTAACGTCGTTGTATAGTTTTATTCTGTAATAACCATTATAATTAATAATCTTATCCTTAAACCTTAATAAGATTATCAATTAAAGAACTTAAAATCATATCTCTAAAATAATGTAAAGGTAAAATAATCTACTGGGGAATAGAATGGAATTAAAAGTTGTATTTTAGTAAAAACCGGACGTCACCTGTCTGCAGCCTGTCAGCGGTGAGGCTGCGCAAGAGCCGCTTGATGCTGCGCCGACGTCGAACGCCGCAGCCTTCCTCCGCCGCGCTCATTACATTGCACAATAGAATTGTGCCAATACCAAATCACTAGTAACTCCACACTTTTTACACCTTTACACTTGCCTCATCGCTCCATATACAGAAGCTAAAAAGACGTGAAAATAATACGATTGTTGATTTGCTGGAGTTATGTTCATCGCACATTTTTGAAATTACACACCAGACCAATACGTTTTTGTAGCGGATTTAGAATTAAGAAAGAAATCAAGTATGTTATACCCCTCACAAATTATTATAAGGCTTTTAACTCATACCAGAGCATTTCTAGTGGCGAAATTAGTAATTAATGTAATAATTGGAGCAATTAGACGCAAGGGCCCTCTGAGCAAATATCAATAAAAGAGGATTACCCCGAGATAATAACTGTCATATGTTTGTAGTGTAGACACGTGCTTACATATATAAGTATTTAAAAAACAAAATGTCTCTTTGAAAGCGTTGTATCGGGTTTTATATTAATAAAGATGAACAACACGTTATACTATATGCGGTATGTAATTAGACCATGATAAATTAATAACAATATCGAATAGTTTATTCTCTGATATGGAAGAAGCATAGGTCACAGGCGTAGTGTACAACGAGGCCCGTCAGAATCATGTAAATCAAAGCTAAAGTACTAAGCATATGACCGGTGTATAGCATTTCATGTGAAGGCGTGTCCGAGCGGTGCCGACAACGCAATCTGTTGTGAGATCAAAGAGATTACATCTGTGTCCGACGCGACGAGATTCCCATACTGGGTATTAGATAGGGGTATGATTACACGTTAAGACTTTAAAGTATTGCATTGATTGCATAGTCTAGCGAATGGATTAGAATAAATTTACAAAAATAAAGCAATAATAAATATTTCTTTTTATATGAAATATTAGTTTAAAAAGTTTGATATTTATGAAGACATTTACAGATGGCTTTTAACTGACGAAAGTTGCATAAATGATATTTTACCTATATCAATAAATATTTTAAAATTACTTACAAATGACTACAATCCAACTATAAATAATTGTGTTTCTATTTTAGTTGAAATTATGTCGCCAAACATCAGACTAGGCTTATGACAATTTATAAGAACAGACATTATTTTGCATAGCAGTCGGTCCCTATTTTTATATAAATACTTTGAGGTGAGAGCAGAAAACATAAAAAAAGAAACGTTCTAAAACTGGTTTACTAGCAAAAAAACAGCACTATCGGAGAATATTTTTCCAAATGCTTAAAAATACGTAAGGTTTACAGCGTATTATATCGTAGTCACTGACGGAATGACGGACGATAAAATGTTATGACCTGTTTCAGTTTACGATCAATCCACTGTTTCAATGTTTTCGTATTATTACATAAAATGCATTTAATGTATAAATTACAGTAACAACGTAACTATTGAAAAATTTGAAAAATTGTTCTACTCAATACAATCGTAAATGTTTAATTCACATAACTCATGTCACGTTGTAGTTAAAAATGACGCTATTACGTTGTTTTGTCCGATTTAACTTGATAATACATTGAATGGCCTAATTTAAATAATTTCGAATTTTATCAGAATAGTCTATTTCTTCATACTTTTTTTTAAAGCTCACAATTTTACAGTAACTTTGAATTTAAGACCTTAAGTCTTTCGTGATATTTAATGAATTATTTTGATAACATTTAGCCAACTGGCAGAAATGTTATGGTTCGGTAACATTTTACACAACACTCAACAAATAGGTCGTTGGGGACTGCCTGCCTAACCCACTCTTAATTTTGAAACTTCAAAGGGTCAATACCTAAATAGTCCTTAGAAACGTTTTTACCTATCTTGCTTGATCATTTTGTCCGCTTCGTTGAAATAAACTGCCTATATCGATCACAATGTTTCTAGGTAGATAAATGAAAATATTACTAGAATACAGACTGGAGAGGTTACTTATATGAATTATAAAAATAGACAATAAAGGCATATAGCTAATGAACTTTACCCACGTATCAACTAGATTCATAAATTCGCAGAAGACCCAGAATAAACTATACTGGCTAACTACATTTCAATTATATTTCTATAAAAAAGTAACTCAAATAAAACCATAATGCCTACCATATCACGAAAATTCAATGTGTTGTAAACCTTCATTCATACATAGAACCCCTAAACATTATTCACAATTCCACGGTCTCACTAATTTAGCCGCCCTTCACAATTTTTCAGTCGATAGAACGGACATTTACTGTGCCAGTGTGCTTGGGGATTTATTAGAAACGAATTAAGCCTAAGTTGAAATTTATGAAACCAATTGGTGCAATCCCGAACATGCTACTCCCCACAGCCTGTAAATAAAAACAGTCGATAATTTCATTATTTCCTCAACAATTTAATATGAATGAAACTAAATGAATCGTTCACTATTTAATGTTTTATGTTTTAAAATTTTTGAGAGGAGGCTCGCACAACCGATTCAACGCCCATGGACACTCTTAGCCCCAGTTGGGTCGCGGCTATATTGTATATATGTATATGATTATAACTTATACGTAAATTTGGTCTCAGAAATTGAACTGTTGTAATAAATAATATGCAATTTTGAAAACGGTACTTCTCTGAATATTTAAATTTTCCAAGAAATGAAAAAAGTATAGTATTTAGCAAATTTATTTTTGAGTTAATTTTTGGAGCATAAGAGCTCTCGAAAGATACATTAATATTGCAATGTATATTACGATATAAGAAATGTGATGTGCCCTTATGAGATGTGCCCTTTTCGTAATTGAACATTCATACGCGTTATCGCTTTTTATATACATTTTCCTATTTGATAAAGAGATTAGAGCACTTTGGTATACAAAAAAGGGAATGTGTTTGTCGAGATGCGGACAAACTCGCAGGCATCAGCTATACATTATAATAAATTATTTCGTGCTTGAATATATACGCGGCGCAGACCTTTGGCCGGTCGCCAGAGCAGCGGGATGTTTCCCGAGTTTTATTGTTCACGTACAGCAATAGATGAAGAATTATAGTCAACTTGAGACATCATAATTTATCGTTGTTCGTAACTATACCTGCGCTCTGTTTTTTTAATAAAGTAATCAACTGAAGTGTTGCAATCGGTTGTCTATTTAGTGTTGCTGGAATACGACAGCCTGACAAACGCATCTAGGATAAACTATAAATCCTTTGAAACTATAATCTACCGTGGGAGAGCCGTGTTGAAGCATATGCGGACGCACTAGTTGGGCTGGCTCGTCCGAAGTGCTACCACGGGCTCACAGAATATTTTTCCATAATTTGTCAGCGTTAAATAAAACGGTGCTACTGTTGTGTTTCTCTGAGTGAATGAGGATATGCGCGGAATGTGGCGCGGTTGTCCGCGGGCGGCGGTGTTATCACCTGCACCATCGTCCGCTATACCATAAAAAAACTATAATATTAGAAAGAAATCAGGACTTCTTATGCTACAGCTGGTACAATTTGTACGCACTTTAGCAGTATATGTGAAAAATTAGAAGGGGTCTAAGGAAATGTTTAATATATCTAAATATTCAATTTTACTTTCATTTAATTCACTGAGATGTCCCTGAAAACGCATCTCAAATTTTATTATATTGATTTGTCGAAACATAGAGCCCAATGTCCAAGTCGAAAATATCAACCGTAAGTAGAATAACTTATATCAGAGTTATGCGTGGAGTGAATCAGCTGTTTGGCGCAAGTCCAGACATTCGTTTCGTTTCCTTCACATTGTTATTTTTTCTTATGCAAGGGGACACGCGGTTATTCATCATCACACTCTAAATATTATATAGTTGATCTTGACATTGCATTAAAACAATATTGAATGACTTACTTAAGTTAACTTTGCTTTATAATCGCAAGTATAATAATTCACAGGAGGAAAATCAAAAAAAAAAACCTAACCAAGCTTTACCGGTTAAGTTGCTGTATTAAAAAACTAATAATCTCGTGGGTAAATGATCTTAAAAGTCTAGTACAAAGCGAAATGTTCGGGTTCGATTCCCGGTCCGAATTACAAGAATTCATAACTTATTTAATATTTTATTCGGTTTTTGCAAGGGCTTGACAGTGGCCGGGCGAGTGTCTTAACACTGCCTTCCTCTTGAGATAGCCATGCTAAAGCATATGCTGATGCACCAATTGGGCCGGCTCG
>DWCF01002615.1:0-23118 GCA_018230265.1 Delias oraia | reverse complement strand
GCTCAAGATCGCAGCGGGTGGGCGTCTTTGAGGGAGGCCTATGTCCAGCAGTGGACTTGAATGGGCTGATGATGAAAGCCAGAGGTGTCGGGTATGAATCCCGTTCCGGAAAATTATAATTTAATTAGTTCAATCTCTGGAAGGGCTTGACAGTGGCCGACGAGTGTCTTAATACTGTCACACCCGACATGCTGAAGCATATGCAGAGGCATTAATTGGGCCAGCTCGTCCGAAGTGATATCGGGCTCACAGATTACTCAGCGTGAAACGGTACTTGTACAGTTTTTGTCAGAATGAGTGAGAATATCCTATGCCCATAAAAGATCGCTTAAGCGGCGTAAAAAGCCGGTAACACAGCAAGTGCGGAATGTGGCGCGGTTATTCATGGGCGGCGGTGTTCCCTCATCATATTGGAGACCCACCTTTTCCGTTGTCCACTAATAGGTACCTTTTAATTCTGTTTATTTCTGTGAGCTCGTGTTATCACTTCGGACGAGCCGGCCCAATGGTTCGTCAGCATGGCTGCGACAGTGTTATAGTCGCCGTGGCACTGTCAAGCCCATCTAAATACCATTTTTTTATAACACTCTAAATCATAGTTTAAAAAAGAAAATAAAACAAAGAAAATGAGGCTAGTGGGCTCCGTTCAAAGTAGATACGCTGATAGGAACGTTCATGCTTGCCAAAAAGTCAGCAAAATGTCATACGTTTTGCCAAAAAGGCTCAAAATTAAAACCAACGAAGCTTTGTGCTTGTAGGAAACAATCCTTGAAAGCCTCTTAACTGTGTATTAGCCTAGTAGACTGAGGTATGTGGTTCGAATCCCGATCTGAAAATTATAATATTCGATCTTAGGAAGAGCTTCAAAGTGGCCGGGCGAGTGTCTTACGTACTTCACATAGGTGACCTACGGAACTTGCTTGAAACGGTACTAGAACTCTTGTAAGGTGTTTCACTGATTGAGTGAGGATAGGAAGCTCTTAAAATGCTTATCAGCGTAAAAAGTCAGCAACACAAGCGTGGACTGTTGCGCGGTTGTATATGGGCGGTGTTCTCTTACCATATAGGACACCCATCTTCACCGTTGTCTGATATACCATAAAATAGTAGTTTTTTTTAATAATTCTCATTTTATATCTGATTTATGCGAAATAAGCAGAGTAGGCAGACGTGGTACGCATCCCAGCTGGTCCAATTCTGAACCTTCCTCAATCCATGGGACGACTAAACCCGAAAAACATTACCCTCAATTTTTGTATTCGTATAAGTACTTCTACTGGTTCTAAGCCGATCTTGAGTTGTAATTTTTTTTATAGTATAGCGAACAACGGTGGATTTTCTATTTGGTAAGAGAACACCGCCACCCACGGATAACCGCGCCACATTCCGCGCTTGCTGTGTTGCCGGATTTTTATGCTGTATGCGGCATTTCTTAAGGTTCTCTGATTTCCTCACTCTGCGAAACACAGTACAAGTACCGTTTCACATTTAGCATTCTGTGAGCCAGTATATCACTTCGGACGAGCTGGCCATTTAGTGCGTCCGCATATGCTTCAGCATGGCACTCCCACGGTCAGCATGGCTCTTCCATGGTCAGCATTAAATGGGCTGGCTTATCTGTATACCACGGGTACAGAGAATACCAGTGTACCAATTCTACTGAGTTTCGCTGATAGCCAAAGCGGGAATTGTGGTAGTGTTGTCCATGGGCGACGTTCTCTTACCATATAGGAGACTAACCTGCTCCTTTGTCCGCTTTTATTTACATATACAGATTAATATATTGCTACAGGTATGAAACCACGCATGAAGAACCACTACCGCGCCCATCAGCTCTCCGTGTGGCTGCGTCTGATACCAGAGATTCACAGAGCGGGCATGAAGGATGTGGTTTCCAAGCATAACCTCTTCCGCAACCATCACGACCCGGAAATGTACGACGGTCTGGTTCGCGCTGATCCCCTAACACGCGCGAACTACTACGACCCAACACTCGAACTGTACCGTAAGTCGTACAACGTTACACTCGATATGCCGACAACGACCGTCGACACATACGTGACAACCTGCATTAGTATCGTATCACGTGCCGGCACGGTGACGGCAACCCAGCCGAATATCTCCCAACCTCAGGATGTATCGAATTTGGAGGTTGCCAGTTACACAGCCTATTCAACAGCCTTAAGTGTAACCATTGCGATTGGTTGCTCATTGTTGATTTTAAATGTTCTGATCTTTGCTGGTGTGTACTACCAACGGGATAAGACCAGGTTGCAGGTGAAGGCTCTGCAGCAGCAAAAGCGTAGCCACTCCTACGACACATCGAAGCATCATTATTTTGTCGGTCACTCTCAGAATGCGAGTACAATTGTTGATGTTGATCATCAAGATAAAAATGCAATCATCGCCATGTCCAACCGTGCTCATTTTAATGCAAACTGTCCGAACGTATGTCACACCGGGATACAGATTTCTGGACTACAGAGTCCGAATAGGAATCAATGCACGACCCTACCGAGAAAAGTTGGGTTCAACTATCAAAATCAGATTTGCAATGCGTCGACATGTATGACGTTACCGAAAAATGCAACCTTTATGAGCGGTGGTAACCTACCGGATGTCCAGGCCCAAACGGGACAGTCGGTGGTCGCTGGTAACGGCGGTATCCCACCATCGTCGCCGCATTTCCAACAGAAATCCCGTGTACCACAAGCGGCAATGTCTGAAATGAATGTATGAGAAATGGAAGATATTTACAATTATGTCTGAAAGTGAGGTTAGATTTAAATCACTATACACATAGTTGTAAATATCTGTCGGTCTGTATATAGTCGGTAGTGGTTTTCCATTTTTAAGTTTATTTTGGGCGAACTTAGGCTCGCCGAGAAATGGGTTGCCGCGACTAGCACAAGGTCTCCCGCGAGACACGAACCTCGGCTTGGGTCGTCGGGAACATTAGCCGCCTGAGTGCCCGGTCGGAAACTCACCGATCCGATATAGATTTTTAAGTTTTTTTAATAACTAGCGCTGTCGGCATAAGGCCTCCACAGCTTATCGCGGACTTTTGGGGTAAACCGTAAGCTCGCCGAGAAATGGGTTGCCGCGACTAGCATAAGGTCGTATCCGCGAGACACGAACCTCGGCTTGGGTCGTCGCGGGAACGTTAGCCGCCCCAGCAACCGATCTGAAGCTCACCGGGGTGTGCTTTGCGACATATATCGGTCCTCGCCTCACAGAACAAGGAACAGAGGTTTCTACACAGAACCATCTGACTTCTGTTTTTAAGTGTCATGACCAAGCTTATCCTATTTTTTAAAATCATTATTTTGGTCCAAAAAGGCATAAACTTGGTTTACAAAATCTCCAGGTATTTTTAACTGATTGGTAATATTTTGGATTATTATATATATATATGACGTCGAAGCGATATCGGGTTCGAATTGCGATCTAAATATTTCTTTGTCTTTGGTAATTTTTGTCCCACCCATACTTGAAGCAAATGCTGACGTACTAAGTGGGCCGGCTCGTCTGAAGTGATACGGGCACACAGAATACCAGCGTGAAACGTGAACACAATTAAGTGAGTTGAATTTCCGTACATTTTTTTTCAACAATTTAATGTGTACATACAAAATGCACACTAAATATTTTTTTATGATATAAAAGATTATTTTTAATTCACATAACGTGAATTTATATACAAGCGAACAGTGAATTTTGGATCCAAAAAGCAAATTTTTATTTTTTATTTATTATTTATGGTTGTTAATGTACAACATTAATAATTGTTGTAAACAAAATGGCGGCAATGTAAATATTTAGTATATAAAAGACTGTAATAATGTAATTATTGTATAGTTAGTATTTGTTATTTCACGAATTGAATGTAACATTCATTCAATGCAATCTTGTCTTCATTTATTTGTGTTATGAATGTATTTTTTACTAATTATATAACGTTATTTAACTTTGATTTTTCTCATGGAAAATTATTGTTATATTAAATTTATTTTTTTTATAGTACAGCGGAGCAGGTGGATCTCTTATACGGTAAGAGAAAATCGCCACCCATCACGTCCGTGCATTGGTTGCCGACTTTTTACGCCACTTTAGCGGCATTGTAAGAGTTTACGATATCCTCACTCACTCTACGAAACAATACAAGTACCGTTTCACGCTGAGTCTATAAGCCTGTGGTATCATTTCAGACCAGCCAAATTTGTGCGTCAGCTTGGGTAAAACGATGGGTTTCAAACGAAAATCATCCTTAATAGATACAGTCTACCCGTCAGTCATGCTGAAGCATGATGATGCACTAATTTGGCCGGCTCATCTGATGTGATACGGACTAACAGATTACCAGCATAAACGGTACTTGTACTGTGTTAAATTATACCGCTATAGCGGCTAAAAAAGTCGGCATCAAGCGTATATTGTGGCACGGTTGGACATGGGCGGCGGAGATCTCAGTCCATAATGGATGATGAATCCAAATCGATACAACTTAAGGTTCTTTAAGAAAACCTACCTTAATACTGGCGACGCATCCGCTACTCAACTAATCTATGGACATCGGTCATGATAATTAAAGTCAAACTGCGTTAAGTAACATTCGTATGTTCATTTATATGTAAAATAAATGTAAATTGTATTTTTCTGTATTATTTTAAGATGAATGTGGCGTTTTTAGAATAAATGTAATAAAATATAACAGAATTGAATGAAATCCGTTACATTTAAGACAAACACAATGTAATCATATAATTCTTGTATTTTTTTCTGAAAACGCAACATTAATATTTATATTAAATAAAATTTATTTCTAAATATAAAGTTATAAAATCTTATGAAGTATTATATAAATTATTAAGTCAAAATAAAGTTGATGGTGAGATTAATGCATTTTTTATTTAAATCGTATTTTTATTATTAATTTCACTATCATTCTTGGTTTAATGGTTTTAAAAGTGTACCGAGCGAGAGGTATCGGCTTCGAACCCCGGTTGGGACAGTTATAATTTAATTTATTCGGTCTCTGGAAGTGTTTGACAGTGCTGAGTGTCTTAATACTGCCGCAACAGATAGAGACAAGCTGAAGCATATGCTGAGGCACTATTTAGGCCGGCTCGTCCGAAATGATACCACGGAGTCACAGAACAGTCAGTGTGTAACGGCACTTGTACTGTGTTTCACAGAGTGAGTGAAGTTATCGGAGGCCTTTAAAAGTGACGTATGCGTTGTAAAAACCGGCAACACAACCACGTTGTTGTTCATGGCGGTGTTCTCTTGCCATATTGGAGACCTTATAATTCTATTACGGTCAACGGAGCAGATGGGTTTGCTATAAAGTAAGAGAAACGAACAATGAACGACCGCGCCACAGTCCACGCATTGTTTGTGTTGCTGGCTTTATACGCAGCATAAGCATCACTTTTAGCAGAACAGTACAGGTATAGGAAACAGTACAAGTACTGTTACACGCTGAGTAATCTGTTAGCCCGTATCACTTCGAACAAGCCGGAACAATTAGTGCGTTAGCTTCAGCATGGCTCTGTCGGCTGCGACAGTGTTATGCCACCCGACCACTGTCAAACCCATCCAGAGACCGAATAAATTATAACTGACCGGACGGGGATTGGAACTCGATACCTCTCGTAACTATAAAACCATTAAGCTACGAGGGTATACCATGAAAAATGCCTAAAATAAACCCTAATATTCAAATTAAACTGGGCTTATCAGATAACTAATTGCGATCATATGTAAATCCCTTGTCACTAATGATGATCTGACTATCAGACAAACTCATATGAACAAAATGGCGGTACTTATATTTTATCATTAATGACTGAATATTGGTTGAATTGCAAGAATAAAAAGCCTTTTTTTTATTGTTTGAGTTTCTCAAGGGACCACTGCCGCCCATGGCCTCGAGAGTAGCTAAGTTTACCATGAATTGAGAGGTTTTGGTTTGGAATCGCGATCAATTATAATTTATTCGGTCGAGAAGGGCTTTACAGTCACCGGGCGAGTGTCTTAATACGGTTGCAACCGACAGATTCATGCTGAAGCATATGCGGATGCACTAAATAGGTCTCGTCCGAAGATATATCAGAATATTCGGCGTGGAATGGTACATGTACAGTTTCGATGAGTGATTGAGGATATTGGAGGCCCTTAAAAGTGTCGCTTCAGTGGTGTAAAAAGCCGGCAACTCATCATGCGCGGAATGTTACGCTGTTGTCCATGGGCGGCGGTATTAGCATATATGAGATCTATTTGCTTCATTTTCCGCTATGACATAATAGAAATTGGACATTAAAAGTATCAGAAAGATAAATGCGATCAGAAGTTATCACAGAATACTCAGTGTGAGATGGTAATTTCGCGGACTGTGGCGCTGTTGTCCATGGGCAGCGGTGTTCTCTTACCATATAGGAGACCCACCTGCTCCATTGTCTGCTATACCATAAAAAATACCTCAAGTTTTGTATTATGCAGCGCAACACAGTACTTTCAAGTATTCACGCAAGCATTCTGTAAGTCCGCTTCAGTTCGCATGAGCCGGCACAATTAGTGCATCAGCATGGCTCTTTCATGGATAAACCATTCTACTGATACCAATAGTATTTAAGGATATAGGCAGATGGTAGACCAAATACCAACACTCATGGGAGAGCCATACTGAAGCATATTTTTCCCAATAATGTTTCCGGATCGACAGAATTAATGTTACACCCTCATGACATCAGCGTGAAACGGTGAGACGGTGCCTCTACTCTCACAGACTTAAAAATACCGATTTAAAGTCAATACAGCAAGCGCGGATTGTGGCCAGCTTGCCCATGGGCGGCGTTGTCTTTAATTATAAAACAGATAGTTGAAGTTATATACAGCCGTGGTTACTTCAATCCAAAGTACCATCAGAAGTGAGATATTACGAGAAAATCTTAACTGTAAAAGAATTTTCCGACAGAATTTTCCGAAATGCGACAACGACAAAACGATTAAGAAATGCTTCAAAGCGAACCTATTTTGAACATTTTTCAAAATGCGTTCACTTTCTCACCTTCCTTGTATGAAAAGGAAAATCTCCGGAAAAAGAACGAGAAAAGTCCACGTAACGAGATGAAGTAGGCAAATGCGTAACTCTGAGAGCTTCGTAGCATCATGTTTTTAAAGGTGTACCATGATGCGAGACGTAGCGGGTTCGAATCGCGGTCAGAACAATTATAAATTATAATTTATTCAGTCGTAGAAGGGCTTGACAGTGGGCGGACGAGTGTCTTAATGCTCACTCGTGGGAGAGTCATGCTGACGCACCAATTTGATCTAGTCGGTCTGGACAGTTATTCGGTCTCTGGAAGGGCTTGACAGTGATCCGGCAAGTGTTTAAATAGAGTCACACCGACAGATCCATGCTAAAGCATATGCGAACGCACTAATTCGGCCGACTCGAAATGAACGGGCTTCGCTAAATGAGGATATCGGATGTCTGTAAGCGTAAAAAGCCGTCAACACAGAAAGCTCCATGTGACGTCATTGACGGACGACAGTTCTCGTAGCATATGACCAACCTGCACCGTTCTCCGCTATACCATGAAATTGTTAAAAACCCATGTAATAAAAAAAACTTGATAGATAAAACCTTCACCCAGCCGGACCAGACGAAAGCCTTAAAACACTGAAACGGAAACGGACGAGCTTTCCTCTGGTGTCAACTTTTTCCCCTATCGGCGTAATTTTTCATTTTCTTTGTCAATAGCTGTCGTCGTATCAAAATGGATCTCAGTTTTGCAAAAAACTATTTTATAAGGCTTTATCTCTTGTATTTCCTTTAAAAAAAAATCTCTCTTAAAAGCTCTCGTAAAAGCTCGTAGCTAAGTGGTTTAATAGTTCTACCTGACGCGAGAGGTGTCGGGTTCGAATTCCGGTCCATACAATATTTTATTCAGTCTCGGGAAGGGCTTGACAGTGGACGGGCGAGTGTCTGTACTGTCGCACCCGACACAGCCATACTAAGGCATATATTACGAGAATACAGTCGCCCATGGACAATCACTGCAGTATTCGCTTTGATGGTGCTTTACATCTCTATCTTCTATATCTTCTATTACTCAGCAAAACACTGTAGAAATACCATTCCATCATGCATCATTCATCCACAGTAGAATTCCAGGCATGGTTGTGTTGACGGCTTTTTTAAGCGGCATATTTAAAAGCCTATATCCTCACTCACTTTGGAAAATACAGTACAAGTTTCACGCTGAGTATTCTGTGAGCACGATATAACTTTGGACGAGCCGACCCAATCAGTGCGTCAGCATATGCATCAGCATGGCTCTCCCACGGGTAAACTCCATGTATATCTTTAAATTTTTTATTGTATAGCGGATATCGTAGCAGGTGGGTGTTCTATATGGTAAGAGAACACGGCTTATAAAGAACCATGCCACGATCCGCAATTTGTGTTGCCGGCTTTACACAGCAAGATCAGTCATTCAGCGAAACACAGTACAAGTACTTCACGCCGGTTCTCTCAACCTGTTTCCATCTTGGACGAGCCAATCCAAGTAGTGCGTCAGTATATTCAAAATGGCTCTCCCAGGGGTAAAAATCTTCAACCAAGTAGCTATCTTAAGATTTCGTATGACCCTTGGGAACCTCCAGAGGTCAATGAAATCGAGATTGTTGACGCCCCATCCCCATAATCCCCACAAAGGGGACTTAGGATTACGTCATATCTAAGTTCAACAATCCCAGTAAATAATTACTTAGATTTAATTAAACTATGGATTTAATTTGATTTTTATGGGTCTCCTATATGGTAAGAGAACACCGCCGCCCATGGCCATGAACAACCACGCCACAGCCGCTTTGGTTATGTTGCCGCAATAAACGCAATTAAATTAGTCCTCCGATTGAATCTTTCAGCGAATCACAGTTGAAGTACCATTTCACGCTGAGTATTCTGTGAGCCCGTGGTATCACTTCCGACGAGTCGGAGTGTGTCATATATACTTCAGTATAGCCCTCATACAGATGAAAATTAGGTTTATTTTATATAAATTCAGTTTTCATAACGATTTCCCCGAAACGGAAATTAAGTGACCTCTGATACAGCCTTCGGCTATCACGTTTTGAGGCTTTAGATAAATTTCAATAGTCGGCCGAAGTTTTTTTCCTACGTGTACTTAGGAATGTTTTGCTGTGTGGGTTTTTTTTGGGTGGTTTTTTAATTTATTTCTTCAAAGAAAAATCATTTCCATTTACTTACTTCACCACCGATCGAAGTAGTATCCCGATCTTTCTTGGCTTTGCAATTAAAAATTAATGTTTCACCCGTGGGAGAGGCATGCTGACGCATATGACGCACTAATAGGGCCGGCTTGCCCGATGTGTTACCACGAGCTCATAGAATACTCAGCGCTAAACCGTACTTGTAATGTGTATCGCCGAGAGTGAGGATATCAGAGGTCGTTAATGCCGCATAAGTGGTGTAAAAAGGCAGTAACACAACCAATTCGCGGACTGTGGCACTGTTGCTCATGGGCGGCGGTGTTCTCTTACCATATAAGAGACCCTTGTACTCCGTTGTCTGCTATACTATAAAAAAAGATTTAATGTGAAATTCCAAAAATCACTGCCAAAAAGCTGCCAGACGCGCGAGTCTTGCAGGCTTAGTCTTATTCTTCCTCAAGTCTTACACGGTCTGTCTAGGTCTAGCCTGGGTCTCCTATATGGTAAGACAACACCGCCAACCATTAACAACCGCGCCACGTCCACATTTGTGTTGCAGGCTTTTTACGCGACTCAAAAGGCACTTTTAACAGCCTCCGATATCACTAACTGCGTGGCAATACTAGTACCATTTCACGCTGAGATTCTGTGAGAACGATATCATTTGTGTGCAACTTATGCTTCAGCATATGCTACAGCATGGCTCTCCTATGGGTGAAACTGGTTTTATAATTATTATATTACGAATACGGGTGAGAACGGTTGAAGTAATGTTATATTCGTTAAATTTTCGCTGTATAGAGTCGCCCGCTGACCCGAATCGTAGACCCTGAGCCAGGAGGGTACTTGGCTCTGCTCTGCATGCAAGTTCATTAGGGTTGGCTGTCATTCAATCATCCCGCGAAGGTCACATTGCGAATATACAATTAAGATCCATATTTAAGAAAAAATTTTGAAAAAATCTAATTTTAATACGAAAAATATATATTAAGATTGTGCCGGCTCGTATGATGTGATATCCCTCACAGAATACTCAGCCTAAAGCGGTACTTGTACTGTGTTCGCTGAGTGAGTGATATCGGTACTCAAAAGTGCCGGTTAAGTAAAAAATCTGTCAACACAGCACGCGCGTACTGTGGCGCGGTTGTGCGGCGGTGTTCTCTTACCATATAAGCGACCCACCTGCTCCGTTGTCCGCTGTACTGTAAAAAATTGCACCCATGGCAGAGCCATCCTGGAGCATATAGAGACCGAGTCGTGCTGTGATATCAGGCTCGCAGAACTTGGAGCCTGTTCTTTCGCTGAGCGAGTTATATACGGCCCTTGAAACGCCGCTTGAGTTGTGTATAGAGTCAGCTACACAGCACGCGCGGGGTGTGGCGTGGTTGTCCATGGGCGGTGTTCTCTTACCATATAGGACACCCACCTGCTCCATTGTCTGCCATACTATAAAAAACCCTTTTTTGCATACACGGTTAAGCGACAGCCCTGCTTTAGGTTCTAAAGTAGTGCATCTAAAATGAGAGATATGTTGGTCTGTATTGATTTCATGATGACCATTAATAATAGGTACTTTTGAGCTAAAGCTAGGGACCTCTGGGGTCAACAAATATATTTATTGGGGTCCGCAATGTCATCTCTGTACCATACAAAAATTTAAATTAATTTAATTACCGTAGGACAGCAATGCTGACGCATCAACTGGGCGGGTTCGTCTGAGGTGATATCGGGCTCACAGAACACTCCACGTGATACGGTACTTGTGCTGTGTTCATTGAACACGCTAGTCATTCAATTAAATAGCGGATCCAACCATGTCTGCGACAGATATAAAACCACTCAAAAACTTTAAAAAGTCTTTTATAAGCTATACCAAGCGTAAAAATAAATATTTTTGTTGATCAAAAATTTTCCAAACTCACTGATTCTAAATAAAATTCCTTTTTTTTCTATAGCGGACAACGAAACAGGTGGGTCTCCTTTATGGTAAGAGAGCACCGCCCATGGACAACCGTGGCACAATCCGTGCATTAATTGGTGAATTTTTATCCTATGGCCTGCGATATCCTCACTGACAGCGTAAATAAAACATCCAAATCATGCTTATTCTGTAAGCGAATGGTATCACTTCAGCCCCATAAATGCGTCCGCATGGATCTATCAGGTACGACAGTATTAAGACACTCGCCCGTCCTCTGTCAAGCCCTTCTACGACCGAATAGGTTATAGTCCAGACCGGGTTGCGAACTCGGTACCTCTCGCTTCATGGTACACCGACTCAATAACATATTACAAGTATCATTACACGTTGAAAATTCTGTGAGCCTGTGGTATTTAGGACGACATTTAATGCGTCGCGTTGCTCTGTCGGGTGCGACAGTATTAAGACACTCGCCCGTCCTCTGTCAAGCCTTTCTACTACTGAATAGATTGTTGTCCAGACCGGGTTACGAACCCGATACCACTCGCTTCATGGTACAATTATTTAACCACTTAGCTACTCCCGACTCCTCAATACTTTATTACAAAGTTGACTTTATGAAATGCTACAGATATATCCAATTAAACTTTGAAATCCCACTTTGATGTAACTTCTCACTGATCCCAAGTCTTCAACAACTTCCACCCGGTACCGGTACCATCATGTTTTGCTAAATATAATGTTATTTTTTTTAAGTCTCCTATAGTAAGAGATAAGATAGAGTAAAAATAATTTACCATTTAAATCAGTGCCTAATTTATTCAGATAAAAATAAAATTCCTTAGCGTTGCTTAGTAACGCGTTGCTAAGTAACGCGTTGCATAACAACTACGCATAAAGATGAATAAAAATGATCAATTTACAATAAAAACTTGTGCCTAATTTATTCAAATTAAAATGTTTTTTAGCGTTGTTAATTAACGCGTTGCTAAGCAACGCGTTGCATAAATTAACTTTATAAATTTGTGCATAATTTATTCAGATTAGAAAAATATTTAAAGCGTTGCTAAGCAACGCGTTGCATAGCAACTGCCAATATAGTTGAATAAAAAAACCAATTTACTATACAAATTTGTGCCTAATTTTTCATATTAAAAAAATACTTTTTAGCGTTGCATAGAAACTGCCAATATAACTAAATCAAAATAATAAATTAACTTTATAAATTTATGCATAATTTATTCAGATTAGAAAAATATTTAAAGCGTTGCTAAGCAACGCGTTGCATAGCAACTGCCAATATAGTTGAATAAAAAATCAACTTACTATACAAATCTGTTACTAATTTATTCAGATAAAAATAAAATTTCTTAGCGTTGCTAAGCAACGCGTTGCATAGCAACTGCCAATATAGTTGAATAAAAAAATCAACTTACTATACCAATCTGTGTTTATTAAGATCTCACCCGTGGGAAAGCCATGCTGAAACATATGCTGACGCACTAATTGGGACGACTCGTAATCTGATACCACGGGATCACATAATGATCACCGTGACACATTTATACTGTATTACACTGAGTGAGAATATCGGAGGCTTTTGAAATTGTAAATAAAGTCTACATAAAAAGCCAGCAACACAACTAATGAGCGACTGTGGCGCAATTGTCCATGGGCGACGGTATTCTCGTACCATATAGCAGACTCACCTGCTTCGGTTTTTCAATTACAATTTTATATCATTTCTTGAAGGTAAGATATGATATGAGGACCAAGGGGAAGACCTATGTCCAGCAGTGGACGTCTTACTGCTGAAATGATGAAGGGACATATCATAGCTTAGGCACGCTCGGCGGGCTACGCTCGGAGCTTCGCTACGTGATCGAATCAGAAATGAGGGGATCCGTAGACGAACTAAAGTCACCGATATAGGCCGTCAATAGTAAGCTATGGCAATGGGCAGGGCACATTGCACGTAGGCAGATGGCCGATGGGCTGAAAAGTGTTACAGTGGAGACCACGGACCGGTAAGCAAACCGTGGGATGCTCACCCGCAAGATAGACCCACAAGGTCGACGGAAGACACTTGCACGTCTTAAGTGAGTGAGGATGTGGACTATGGCGTGGTTGTTCATGACTGTGTTCTTACCATATAGGAGACCCACCTGCCATTACTGTGGCCCAAATTCAGACGCAAGAGTCTTGCAGTCAGTCTTGCAAATGCAAGACCAAGACCAAGACCCAGACCGCCTAACTTCTGCAAGACGCAAGACCAAGACTGACCCTGCGAGACTCGCGCGTCTTGCAGGACTTAGTAAATAAGTACTAAACTTCAATAAATAAGTAACTGCAAGACTTGCAAGACTCTTGCTGCAAGACCAAGACCAAGACCAGATCTACTGTTGCAAGACCAAAACCAAGACCACGTCTACTGTTGCAAGATGAAGAGCAAAACCAGGTCTACTGTTGCAATACCAAGATCAAGAACAAGACTTGGAGCGCAAAACCAAGACTTGGAGCGCAAAACTAAGACCAAGACCAAGACTGGCTAATTCTGGTCTTGCCATTGTCCGCTATAGAATAAAAAAATCATTAAATTGTGTCAAAATATTTAAGTAAATTCAAGCAATCTTCGACTCTAGTGATTCATTTTGTACGAGCACCTTAGATTCCTTCATTCAGGTGAGTTTCCAAGATATCTCAGGTGGCAGGCTTGATACGGGCGGATATTTCTTGTTTTCAATGATTTTTAAAACTAAATTGCATCTACTTTTAATTACCAAAAAGGGAGTCTCCTTTTTGGTAACTTAAAGTACGTAATTTGGTATTTAAGTACGTGCTTCGGTATCCGCTATACTAACGAAAAAATGATTAAAAAATATACGTCCTTAATAATATCGCTTCTTCTTCAGCCTATCAAGTCCACTGATGGCCATAGGCCTCCCCCAAAGACCTGTTGCGATCTCGAGCGGTTGCCCGCGACCTTCGTTAGATCGTCTTTAATATCGCTTACGCGGCGTAATTCAGCAACACAACGCGCGGACTGTTACGCTTGGTAATTGCGATGCGGTGTTGTCTCCCCCTTCGGTGTCCCCGTATTGTGTCCCCTGCGGTGTCCCCCCTGTTGTGTCCCCCCTGTTGTGAACCTAGTTTTGTGTCTCCTCTTTGGTATCCCCCAGGTGGGATTTTTATAAAGGGAGACCCACTTTTGGGGGCCTGCGTTGTCCGCTATATAAAATGCCTACTATTATATATTTATATAAAAATAAATTTCAGATCATCCTGTATGTGAACGTACACCGCGATCTAAATTGAATCGGGATTGAAGCCTCACACGAAAGCCTTTGTCGCACCTCAACACCTCTACATACAGACCTAAATCAATTTTATATGTTTAATTTCGGGTTTGCTGCTTTTCTTCCATATTTTTGTATATATCATCATTGGGGACCTTCAAGAAAAGAGCGTAAACGTTCCTTAATGGCCGGCAACGCACCCGCGGCTCGTAGCAGCTGGTGGAGTTGCTAGCTCCAGGTGAGTCTGGTTGTTTGCCAGGAATAGTTTAAAAAAATGAAATTTCTGTTATAATTCGTGACGTCATCGTGGTTTTATATCCCAACCATGAAGCGAGAGGTATCGCGTTCGACTCCCGGTCCAGATAATAATTTATTCGGTCTCTGTAAGGGCTTGACAGTAGCCCGGCGAGTGTCTTAAAACTGTCACACCTGTGGGAGAGCCATGTTGAGGTATGACTGACTACTGTGTTTTGCTGAGAAACTGAGGATATCGGAGGCGCTTAAACTGCTTAAATTTTTTATAGTATAGCGGACAACGAAAAAGGTGGGTCTCATATATGATAAGAAATTACCGCTCATGGACAACCGGCGCCACATTCCGCGCATTAGTTGTGTTGACGGTTTTTTGCTCTACGGCTCTTTTACCTCCGAAATCCTCACACAGTCACCGAAACAGCTTTGTTTCATGCCAATTCGGCCCAATGAATACATCCGCATATGCTTCAGCATGGCTTTCTCATGGTTACAGTTAAATATGGCAAAATATTTGAATAGTTTAGTAGGAATTCGTCATTTTCAAATGCTAATGCGTCATACAGAGTTTAAGTCGCTTTAATCAATTCAGACATTACAGGATTTATGGCAATAGTCTGGCGACTTGGCCAAAATATTTGAGCTCGGACCTCGACAAATTTATGATGGCCCAATAATTTATGGGATCAATGGAATTGGGGTTTAAAACCATTAATAGTTTCGATGCGAAAATGTCATTAATTTGGTATTATTGACGTTGCATGTTACAAATGCAAGAAAAGACCAAGAGCGGTCTTGGAAAGAGTAAGACTGACCGTAAGACTTGAGCAGGAGCTAAGCCTGTAAGACTCTCGCGTCTTGCAGCTTCTTTTGGCGGTGATTTTTGGAATTTCTCATTAAAACTTGAGCAATTATAAATCTGGTTATTTCGAGTGACTTCAAGCTCGACATGTCCCCATTCTGATGGGTTTTTCTTGGTTCATGGTTGGGATCTGAAGGAAACTTTAATAATTACCAATAGTCTTATAGGTAATTGAAAGACTTGCATGACTCTGGCTGCTGGAGCAAGAAGACTGGGAGCGCAATACCAAGACTAAGACCGTGTATTGGCGCAAGACCAAGACTGGATATGTGATGTGTGTACCAGTGAGATGGTACTTTTGCTGTTTCGCAGAATGTGTGACGAAATCGTAAGCCGTTAAATGTGCCACATAATTCGCATAAGCCGGCAACACAGCTGTGGCGCGGTTCTCTTACCATATACGAGACCAACTGCTCCGTTATCCGCTATATAATAAAAATGCAGTTATTGCAGGTTCTGCGGGTGAAACAAAGCTTCATCATCAAAAGCTTCTCATCCTTTATCCGGAAAAGTAAATACATTTTCAGGATATTATATAACAGTTAGTTTACATGATAAAAAACCAACGCCCACGGGCGTGGTCCCCAAATACAAACTCGATTTCAAAGAAATTTTCCCTTCATAAATTATTCAAGACAGTATGAGATGACAAAATAGTGACTTTTATTACCATTTAAGACTTTTTAGTATAGCGGACAACGCCGTGTTCTACACCCGTAGGAGAGTCATGCTGAAGCATGCGGACGCACGAATTGGGACGGCTCGTCCGAAGTCATTGGGCTTACAAAATGCACAGCGTGATACGGTACTTGTAAGGATCGTAGAGTGAAGATATCGAAAACCGTTAAGTGCCGTTTAAGTGGCGTAAAAAGCCGGTAACACAGCATGCCGACTGTGGCGCAGTTGGTGATGGGCGGTATTCTCTTACCAAATGGAGACCCACATGCTCCGTTTTCCGCTATAATATAATATAAAAAAGGTGTGCTTCTACTATATGTTAAGTGAACATCGCCAACCATGGACACCGAAACACGCTCCGCGCTTGCTGTGTTGCCGGCTTTTTACGACACTCGCCCGACCACTGTCAAGCCTATACAGAGATCGAATAAATTAAAAATGTCCTGACCGGGATTCAAAACCTCTCCAGCTTTACAACACTAGACCTATTACAACACTTAGACACAAGACTCTCAAATGGATTATTAGTATAATGCCCATGGGCGTTGATCTCTTGTTCGTTATGTATAATTTTATATATAATACTAAACTTTTGACGATAAATTCCATATTGTTCTAGAGAATTCGAATACTTAAGGGCAGCCATGTTTACTAAATTACGTATTGAATTTTCATCTAAACTACGTACCTTGACTTGCGTAAGATTTTTCCACATAGCATAAGAAATTCTAATTAAATTGTTAAAATCTTAAACAATTTTAGTAGATATAAAAGCCGGCAACGCAACCAAAACACCTATATTAACAGTGTACCATGAATTGAGATGTATCGGTTTCGAAACCCGGTCCGGACAGTAATTTATTCCGTCTTTGGAAAGGCTTGACAGTGGACGGGCGTCTAAATACTGTCGCACTAACAGAGATATGCTGACGCATATGCTGACACACTACTCTGAGTGCCTAGTGGCTTTTTCGATTTAAAAGTCTAACGTGAAGCGAGAGGTTTTGGATTCGAAACCCGGTCCGGACAGTAATTTATTCAGTCTCTGGAAGGGCTTGACAGTGGCCGGGAAAGTGTCTTAATACTGTCGCGCCTTAAATGGGAAAGCTTGTTTGGGTACCACGGGCTCACAGAATACTCAACCTGAAACGGTACTTGTAAGGATCTCAGAGTGAGTGAGGATATCGGCCTATAAAAATGCTGCTTATGTGGTATAAAAATCCGACAACACAGCAATCGCAGACTTTGACGCGGTTGGTGATGGACGATGCTCTCTTACCATATAAGAGACCCACAGTCAGTAGAAATTGCTTAATTTAATATTACAGACACTTTTTATGTGTATGTTTTTTTCAAAAATGTGTTTAAATATTACGAAAAGACACGCCCTTGAAGGCGGAGTCTGTAACACATAGAAGAATCCTTACGGGCAACGAAAACTCGAATAAAATTTTCGTGAAAATATTTCAATGTTTCACTGTTTTATTGGAATTCCTGTCATGACCTGATTCCTATTAACTTTGGGCGTCACATTCCTTCTTTTATACAATAATAGAGAACAGGTAAGAGAGCACCGCCGCCCATGGACACGCGGAACACAATTGTCCGCTATACCATAGTAAAATTACATTCCATAAAAGTTTTAATTTTTTTCATCCTGTATCAGACAACGGAGCAGGTGGGTCTCTTATATGGTAAGAGAACACCGGCGCTTATCCCCATCAGCGTCACAGTCCGCGCATTGGTTGTGTTGCCGGCTTTTTACGCCACTTAAGCGGCATTTTTATATCCTCACTCACTCTGCGAAACCTTACAAGTACCGTTTCACGCTGAACATTCTGTGAGCCGGTTATCACATCAACGAGACGGCCCAATTAATGCGTCCGCATATGCGTCAATATGGCTCTCCCACATGTAAAAAAAGGTACGTCAAACTCGGTAGATGGCGTACCAGGGCGACGTCTTACAAGTCGCGATCGAAAACATAGTCGATTTTAAAACTATCTTGATATATCACTTTTTATCACGAGATACTTCAGACGAGATGGCCCAATTTGTGCGTCCGCATATGCTTCAGCATGGCGCTTCAACGTTCCGCATTCACCGTTGTCAGCAATGCCGTAAACAAAATCCGATAGCCAATTTCAATTGAAGCATTGTATGACGTCACGTGCAATTCAAAGATGGCGGACGTCTCCAATAAAAGGCACAAAGCATTTAAAGATGGCCACTCAAAGCAACGTACAAGCCAAAGCCGCGTCTTTCAGTATTGAGGGAATATTTTTAAAAATATTTCAGGAAATTTCAGACATACAGGGAATATTTTTTTAATATATATTTCTTTCATAAAAAGAAAGATTTTCCATAGCGTAGAAATATCTTTCATATACTGTAGTTGGCTTTCATACCGGACAACGGAGGTGGGTCTCCTATATGGTAAGAGAATACCGCGCCACAGCCCGCGCGTGCTGCGTTGCTGGCTCTTTCCACAGCTCAAGCGGCGTTTCAAGGGCCGTATATCCCGCTTAGCGCAGGCTTCAAGTTGGTTCTGCGAGCCTAGTAACACCGCACGAGTCGATCTAATGTGCGTCTCTATTGCTCCAGCATGGCTCTCCCACGGGTGAACCCTTTTTTATATACTGGACAATGGATACAGGTTGGTCTCCTATATAGTATACAGCCGCTCATGGGCAACTGCGCCATTATGCTCTTGCTGTGTTGGCTTTCGACGCGTAATATATCACGTATATCCTCACTCACTCAGTGATATTAATACCATTTGACGCTGAGTATTTTGTGAGGCCGTGATATCACTTCGAACTAGCCAGCCAAATTAATACATCAGTATGGCTCTCCCATCGGTGCATAGTGTTTCCCAAATGCAAGACCATGACCAAGTTCGTCTAACTTTATCAAGACCAAGTCCAAGATCGCCTAATTTTAGCAAAACCAAGACCAAGATCGCCTAATTTTAGCAAAACCAAGACCAAGATTGCCTAATTTTAGCAAGACCATGACCAAGTTCGCCAAATTTTAGCAAGACCAAGACGAAGATCGCGTAATTTTAGCAAGACCAAGACGAAGATCGCGTAATTTTAGCAAGACCAAGACCAAGATCGCCTAATTTTAGCAAGACCAAGATCGCCTAATTTTAGCAAAACCAAGACCAAGATCGCCTAATTTTAGCAATACCAAGGCCAAGATCGCCTAATTTTATCAAGACCAAGACTGATCGTGTACGACTCTTGCGTCTTACAGCTTTTTGGTAGTGATTTATGGACTTTCTGAAAAATTCCCACTGTCAACCCCTTCCAAAGGTCGAAATAATTATAAATTAAATTATAATTAATTTGACCGGGATTTGAACCCGACAGATTCATGGTGGACCTGTAAAGCACTTAGCCATGACGCTCTTAGAGTCGTCGAAACATCAATTCAAATACATTTGTGCCAAAAACCGAAATCATATGCATATATTCTTATAAGAATGAAAATCACGATAACGCTCTAGTGGACTAACGGAGTAATTTATAAGCGGTAGCGATTATTTATATGAAAATGGGCTAATGAATAGAAGGCTTGGAAGTGGTCAACCGCTCATGGCTATCATCATTATTTCAGCCGTAGGACATAACCCTCCACTTTGGAACTGTATGCATACCTGTCGAAGGAGAACTGCATCCAAGGTCTTTCGGCGACCTTTATTAGGTCGCCTGTCCACCTTGTGGTTGGCATGATAATAAATGGCTATAATAAGTTTGTAATGCGTAGATTCGACCTCATATGGGGTAAGTACTTCTCTCACCTCTAGGCGGGAGCTCTAGTGGACAACGGAGCAGGTGGGTCTCCTATATGGTAAGAGAGCATCACCCTGCCTAAACAACCACGCCACTGTCCGCGCATTGGTTGGCGGCTTTTTACGCCACTTAAGCGGCACTTTTAAGGGCCTCCGATGTCCTCACTTACTCTACGAAATACAGTACCTACAAGTACCGCTTTACGGTATGAGTAAGTGATATGACTTTCGGCCCATATTAGTGCGTCAGCATATGTTTCAGTATGGCTCTGTCAGGTGAGACACTTTTAAGACACACGCCCGGCCCCTATCAAGACCTTCCGAAATGAATTATAAATTAAATTATCCGAACCGGAATTCGAACCCGATCCCTCTCGGTTCGTGGTAGACATTAAACCTAGCTACGATCCTCTCTCGCTACCGCTTGTAACTTGTACATACTAGTTTACGGTATTGTTCTGTTTTTATGTAACAAGACAGAGTCTTCACACTGGCTTTCTTGGCTAACAATGTTCCATTTTCTTTCCCGATTTGATATTAATTGTAGAAATTTCTTAATTTTCTATAGCGGACAACGGAGCAGGTGGGTCTCCTATAAGGTAAGAGAACACCGCCCATGGACAACCACGCCACAGTCCGCGCGTGATGTGTCGCTGGCTTTTTACACAGCTCAAGCGGCATAAAGGGCCGTATATCCCTTGCTTAGACAGCACAGGCTTCAAGTTGCTTCTGCGAGCCTGGTACCACAGCACGAGTCGCTCTAATTTGTGCGTCTCTATGCTCCAGCATGGCTCTCCCACGGGTGAACTCTTATTGTACGTCGGATAAAGGAACAGGTGTGTCTCATATATGGTAAGAGAACACCGCCCATGGGCTGTGCTGTGCTCTGCCTGCTCCGTTCTCCGCTATACCATAAAAATTGTCCCCTAGAGATTTCAGTGTATTGCCATGTAAAACTAAATTCATACAAATTACAGACCCTTGGGGTCTCCTAAGAGGGATATGTGTGCGATGAAGATTACTTGGACCCCATTACGAGAGGTAAGAGATTGATGTTGGCACATATATGGTCCTAAGCTAACATAGAGCCTCCCAGCCATTCTTAATTGAGGCATTTCGTATCTGTAAGCCCAACTGCTACGCCTGGAAGGAAAACTGTAGGTCCAATATTGATTTTGAGTTGTACCTTGCGCCATAGTCCGCGCAGATTGTGTTGCCGGCTTTTTACGGTTAAGCGGCTTTTTTAATATCCTCCGATATCTTCACTAACTCAATGAAATTCAGTAGTACTGTTTCACATTGAGTGTTCTGTTGCCGTATTTCGTACGAGTTGGACCAATTTGTGTTAGCATATGCTTCAGCATGGCTCTCTCATGGCTGTGACAGTATTAAGACACTCGCCCGGCAACTGTCAAGCCTTTCCAGAGATCGAATATATTCTAGACCGACCAGACCCAATTAGTGAGTCAGCATATGCTTCAGCATGACTCTCTCATGGCTTTGGCAGTATTAAGACACTCGCCCGGCAACTGTCAAGCCCTTCCAGAGATCGAATAATTTTCCAGATCGACCAGACTCAATTAGTGAGTCAGCATATGCTTCAGAATGACTCTCTCATGGCTGTGACAGCTTTAAGACACTCGCCCGGCTACTGTCAAGCCCTTCCAGAGATCGAATATATTCTAGACCAACCAGACCCAATTAGTGAGTCAGCATATGCTTCAGCATGGCTCTCTCATGGCTGTGACAGTATTAAGACACTCGCCCGGCAACTGTCAAGCCCTTCCATAGATCGAATATATTCTAGACCGACCAGACCCAATTAGTGAGTCAGCATATGCTTCAGCATGGCTTTCCTATGCGTGCGATAGTATTAAGACACTCGTCCGGCAACTGTCAAGCCCTTCCAGAGACCGAATAAATAAAATTATAATTCTGCGAACCGGGATTCGAACCCGATACCTTTCGGTTCGTGGTAGTCCTATGAAACCACTTAGCTTCGAGGCTTTCGAGGTGCAGCTGTCTATGTGTAAAGACACTTTAGTTTAAGATGACTTTAACTTTCAAAGTGTCTTTCTACAAACTTGCCACTTTGGAATGGAATTTATGAAAATTCTTTGTTAATAAGATTTTTTTATTTATTTGCCTTTGAGCCTCAAAGCTCAATGGTTTTAAAAGTGTAGCGAGAAGCGAGAGGTATCGGGTTCGAATCCCGGTCCGGACAATTTTTTTTTTGTGGTTCTCCTACCATATAGGAGACCAACCTGTATCCATTGTCCGGTATACTATAAAAAAGGGTTCACCCGAGAGAGAGCCATACTGGAGCATATAGAGACGCACAAATGAGACCGACTCGTGCTGTGGTACCAGGCTCGCAGAACCGACTCGAAGCCTGCGCTTTCGCTAAGCGGGATATACGGCCCTTGAAATGCCGCTTGAGCTGTGTATAGAGCCAGCAACACAGCACGCGCGGGGTGTGGCGCGATTTGTGATGGCAGGTCTAACCCACCTGCTCCGTTGACCAGCATAGAAAAAAAATATTGAGCCCAATTCACACTGTGCGAGACCAAATTGTATCTGTATTAAAAAAAACAAATTATTATAAAAAGCCTTCGTAAGTTGATCGCTTTACGCCTGAACGTTTTATTTTAGCAATAAACTTGTCCTTGTCGGGCAAAGATTTAAAGCATCGACATTCTCCTATTTAAGTTCGCTAAATTTAGATATTTTGTTGTTATTCTGTCTCGCTTTCGCATCAGCAAATTCACATTAGCAAGAGAGAGACAGCGTGTTTATATTGAAGGCAACATTTAAATATAGAGTGTATACAGCGCCTATGTTTAAAGTTTTCTAATATGTTCTGTCTCGTTTTTGCAATAACTAATGTACGTTAGCAAGAGAGAGACAGCGTGTTTATATTGAAGGCAACATTTAAAAATAGAGTGTGTATACAGCGCCTATGTTTAAAGTTTTCTAACATGTTCTGTCTCGTTTTCGCAATAACTAATGTACGTTAGCAAGAGAGAGACAGCGTGTTTATATTGAAGGCAACATTTAAAAATAGAGTGTGTAT
>DWCF01002614.1:0-23122 GCA_018230265.1 Delias oraia | reverse complement strand
AGGTCGCGGGCAACCGCTGGATCCACATCGCTCAAGATCGCAGCGGGTGGGCGTCTTTGGGGGAGGCCTATATCCAGAAGTGGATTTAGATGGGCTGATGATGATGATGACCCTTTAAAAAACAAGCATGAGGCACACCTGGGATAAGCGGTCCTCCACCCGTAACCGCTTTCAACCCCTTATAAGCCGCGGATGCGTTGCTGGCTTTTGGAGATAGGAACACTCTCTTTTTGTAGGTCCTCAAGTCGTATTAGTTTGTGAAAACCTTTGCAGGCAGCTGAATTTTTAGAATCTAGTTTAGAAAGCCTATTGTAAATGTACTGCCTACAATATCCATGTAATTTTCTAGACGTGTTCGTTACAATTCAAAGATATTCGAATAAAATGCAAATAGGTATGTTAAAACAAAGTGATTAGCGTTGGGCGGAGGGCGGGCGCCGCTGAGCTCCCTCCTACATATAAATATACAACATACAACCGGTTTTTGAGCCTTATTAACATAACAGAGATAGCCCTAGTAATTAACGTCGTTAAATTCATTTATTATCTCATTTACAAGCTGTCTCTGTCTATGTAGTTCATGTAACTATATTCTAGACTTATTAGACTTATTATTGTGAAATTTAATAAAACACTTTTCCATCTTACATGTAAAAGTTATGTACCTAATAAAATATTTAAAATTATCTTACTTATAACAAGTTACATGGAGTCTTAAAATAAAACGTATGACGAAGTTTATTAAATTAAGAGTTTAAACTGTTTAACATAATGAAATTAATTTTCGTATTCTCCAAAAACATTACAAATTAGCTACATATGTAGGTACCTACATATAGTCAGAGTTCAAATGGTATAGACATGATTTTTTGCGTTATTATGTGGAAACAGAAGTCCAGTAATAATTATCTCTTTTTTTCTGTACTGTGCAACGGAGAAGGTGAATATCTTTATGGTAAGAGATCATCGCTGCCCATGGACAACCGCGCCACAACCCCTTGGTTTGGTTGTGTTGCTGGCTTTAATGCCGCTTTAACTGTACAATTTCAAGAGCCTTCGATATCCTCACTCACTCAGCAAGACACAGTACAAGTATCTAGGTATTGTTTCAAGCTGAAACTCTGTTAGGTAGTAGTATAACTATCTCTTTCTTTTACAGCATCCTCGAGCTTCGGAAAGAAAAGAGTAGAGATGCAGCAAGATCACGGCGGGGGAAAGAGAACTATGAGTTCTATGAGCTGGCGAAAATGTTGCCTCTACCCGCTGCAATCACGAGCCAGTTGGATAAGGCCTCCATCATCAGGCTCACTATCAGCTACCTCAAGCTTCGCGACTTCTCGGGGCATGGTGACCCTCCATGGAGTCGGGACACGCCTCCCATCAGTAAAAATCTTAAAGGTATTGTTAAAAATCCTATTTATTAGTAGTGGACTCGTTCAACATCTTGTAACGTTGTTGTTTTGATGCATGAACTTTATTATTATTATTATATATATAATTATATTATTGTAGTTTCATCAAAATCGTTTATTTTATTTGAATGATACTGAAATATAAACTTAAAAACATTGTTTACAAACAATGTCTAAAATAATGTGACTTTCTCTCTGACGTGAAGTTGTTGTTGCAAAAACGAGACTGAATACAAAGAATGTATTTAGTTACTTTAAAGATTAAAGGGTTCTGTTCTTATACCCTGTAGACATAAAAATGTTCCATAATTATTTCAGTTAAAGTATCATATAAGTAACTTTAATTTTGTTGCATTTAATATTCATACCTTTGCACCCCTTGAAGAGCCATGTTGAGGCATAAGTTGTCTTACAAATTGGGCCGGCTCGTCCGAAGTGATACCAGGGGGTCACAGAATACTAAGCGTGAAACGGTGCTAGTACTGTATTTTGCAGAGTGAGTGAGGATATCGGAGGCCCTTAAAAATTTCGCTTGAGCGGTGTAAAAAGCTGGCAACACAACCAATGCGTGGACTTTGGCGCGGTGGTTCATGGGTGGCGGTGTTCTCTTACCATGTTGGAGACCCACCCACTCCTTTGTCTGCTATAGAATAAAAAAAATATATTCATATTATAAACATTAAAATTAATTTATTTTTCAAAATTAATCTATTTGGATGTGTCGAGTGAAAAGTTGATTTTAGTTCAACTAAAAATAATTTCTTTGTTTTCATAAATTATTTATGGATTACATTAAATCCTGAAGGATTCAGAGATTATTCAAAAAGGTGTAATATAATGACAGCATATTGTGGGCACAAATAGCCCATCGCCCAACCCCAGGCGCTATGCAAAACGAGTGAGTGCCTTTAAACTAACTGAGGAGGGTTCGCAAATCAGATTTGCCTTCGTCAACTCATTGTCACTGCTAACTGTATTACACTACAGACAGCATAGTAGAGAAATATCATACAACTGTAGCTTAACAAGAAATATTTTGATTTAAATCAATTCCAAATTTCTGCCGTTTCTGAAATTTCTCTGTTAATGTGTTAAAATCTCCAATTGAAATTAAATATATTGAAATTAAACAGGACTTATTATTTTTATACATATATTAATACAATTTGTAAAATACACATCTGGCTAAAAAAACTTGGGGTAAATCACGGATATTGCTCACCAAAGCGTACACGCAAATAAAGACGCCTTAGGGACTGATTCGCTGCAATATATCAAATAAATTATACAACTTCACAAAACATACAGAAAAAATACACGTGTCTTATGAATATTGAAATAAATACTTGTTTTCGTGGTTCAATAGTTTTTTTCGTTCACTTTTTACCATAGTGTCTCAATTACTGTTAAAAATTTTAATATTATATATATGAAAAAGACAATTGATGACACGATGCTGTCATTTTTTAATGACCATTTTATATTGTTTCTTTGTTAAACTTTGTACACAACACACATTTTAAATACAAAGTAACAAAGCAAAGAAAAACTAAGTTTTTTAACACACACAGCAAATTCATAACAAGTGTACTAACAGAGCGCCCTAACTAAATCCAATTTCAACCCCTAATGCGTTTAATGCGACCACGGAGCGAATCACAACGTACGCCACTGTCATTTTAACTCAATTTTCAAACCCACCTAGCAGTATTAAAATAAAAATATTCGACAATAAAACACTGTGCGTTTAGGGCGGCAGAATTGTTCAACCACTTTGGGGTAAAATTCGAAATCCGAACATCCGTATGTAATATTTTATGACCATCTTGTAACACCTTGCCGCATTGATGATACATATAAAAATCGTTTAGAATCGATTAAATTGTAATATTATAACAATTCCTTTACAAACTCTTATTTAATCTCTTGTTATTATTATTATTATATTAAAGTAAAAATCTAAGAAAAACTAATTATTTAATAGAAATGGTACAAATTAACATGAAAATTAATGTAATATTATGCCAAAAAGCCTCAATGTTCAGACCCAACGATTTTTCTCTTTTTTTAATGAAAGTTGGGCGGAAAACAATCAGATGGCTCACCTAGGATAAGTGGTCCACCACCCATGGACACCCCTAGCCACAGTAGAACTGTGGATGCGTTACCGGTTTTTAAAATACTCATTAACCCACACACATATCTTACCTATGATACAACCAATGTTTTTTTGTTCTTGTACAAGTAGGTATTATTAATATATAGAGGTCTCTCAAGTAATCTAATTAATAATTATTACATTTTAACTAGCATAAAACCCTATTAAGTCAACATTGTTCTATGTAAATTTAAGGCACAAGTATTCATATCAGCTTTACATGTTTAAAGAACAATTGATTATTTGTATTAGAAGGAAAATAAAATGTAATAAATAACATTGTTTAGACACGATTACGTACCCATTTTACGATATTAATTCAAGTAATACAGTACTAATGAATGTGCTGTTAAGAATTTTAAATATATAGTCAACATTCCAATCAGTTGTGTTGAAATTGATTTCACTTGGCCGTGGTGATGAATGAAAATGATGTTATAAGTGAGCCGTCATGATAGTAATGGTGAAATCAAAATTTAACAAAAATATAAGATACCTTTATTATTCAGAATTAAATAGGAAATAAATAAAAAATTTACATTTGTACAAATATTTTTGAAACTATTAAACGAGTGGATCCGGCAGACGTCGTCCTACCCAGTATGTACGAAACTTACTGGGTCCAAAGATGAACCCTCAGCAGTACATGGTCTCACTCAACCCGAAAAACTGGGTAGTGTACCCTCAAAATATTACCCTCTATTTTTATATTTAGATAAAAATGAAAGTCTATGTCTCCTGGTTTTAAGCCACGTCCCCACCAATTTTCAGTCAAATCAGTTCAGCCATTGTTGAGTTATAAATAGTGTAAATTACACGACTTGCGTAACTTACTTTCTGCTTACATGTGTGTGTGTGTATGTATGTAGATTTATTCAACTCAACAAAAAGGATTACTTATTTAAACATTCCTCTAAACCGTACATCTTATTTGCATGTTAAATTGTAAAAGACACCGGCTTTATTAAAGATAATTATTGCGTCAACCCCGCCGCAACAATGGGCGGGAATTGGGCCAAAATTTTTAATCTAATCAATTAACAATCAGTGCAAGCGATACACTGCTTGTTAGTGCTGCTTATTTGGAGAACGTGACTTGAGTTATTCAAAATGGGGTTTGGGCTTTTCTGCTGCTCCGTAGTTTTCAGCGCCGCTTTACCCTTCAAAGAGTAGTTCAAATAAATAAAATAATTTAATTTTTTAACATTTAATCGATTCTAAAATACAATTTGGCTTCCATATTTTGTAAATTGGCAAATTTAGCTGACTTTTTAAAATATTAAAATATATATAAAGAAATATAATAAAAAATTAGTAAATGTAACTTAAAGACCGACTAAAAAACAAAAGCAACTACATTGAAAGCCTTTAGTTCAGGTCGCATTGATAATATAATATAATATATATATAATTGATACCACGGGCTCACAGAATACTCAGCATAAAACGGTACTTGTACTGTGTTTCGCAGAGTGAGTGAGGATATCGGGGGTCCTTAAAAATATCCCTTAAATAGCCTAAAAAGTTGGCAACACAACAAATGCGTGACTGTGGCGCGGCTGTTAATGGGTGGAAGTGCTCTTACTATATAGGAGACCCATCTGCTCCGTTGTCCGCTATACTATAAAAAAATAGTTCTTATATAACTAAAAATATATACTTAATTGATAATTATGAAAATCATCAATTTTACTAGCCCTCAAAGATAAACTTAAGAAAAACTGAAACAATCACTATAAACTTAAATAAATAATAAAAAATAAAAATCTCGCGTTTACATTAATTTAAACAAATATCATATATAATTTAATCATCAATACGTCAGAACAATTTACAGATTCTTAAGATGAATTAATTATATGAATAGTAAATAAAAAATCTTAAATATAAAATAAAACTTATAGATGTTATACATTCTCACAAGAGAAATGGGATTTGGGTTAGCACAATTCATAGTTGTCACAAATTATGCAATCAAATCTGTCAGTTCAAATTTAGTTTATTTGAATGACAGATAACACAAATTCTATTAAGCAATAGTGCTGTGTATCTTGATAATTACAGACAAGAATAACGTAATATCAGAATATATGTAATATAAAATAAAATTAAATTGTATTATTTGACCATTTATACCACCAATCAAACCAATCAAATATTTCCTGCTTCAACTAGGTATATAGAAATACTTGATATAGGCTAAAGATAAGAAACACATTTTTTGGACACATTAAACTCAATTACCGTCTAAAACTTACAAAACTTCCAAAATTAATTGTTTTAGTTACATTTCTAAGATTTTGTTTTGATGTTAAAAAAAACTGTATTTGTTAATTACAATAAAATTATAGTTCAATACACGACATCTTTGATAAAAGGGGCTCTTAGATTCTGGGCATAGCGGAGGTCCTTAAAACTAAGTGCCGCTTAAGTGGCGTAAAAATCCGACAACAAAACCAAAACGCGGACTGTAGCGCGGTTGTCCGTGGGCCGCGGTGTTCTCTTACCATATCATCTGCTCTGTTGTCCGCTATAGAATAGAAAAATAGCTATACATTTCCGGTATAAGGGCGAATATAGATAGCGTTCGCAATATTTTTCAATACAATAACAGGAGACACGAGATAAATTCGACAAATTAACTTCGCGGTAAACACATGTTTTGTTCCCCATATTACAGCTTGGTGGCAGCACCTTTGATTTATGGCTAAGGGTGTAACGCGATGTATCCTATACAGCCTCTTTAGCTTTTGCTAGTGACAAAAACAAAATAAAAACCCGTTCGATATTTTAAATTATCCCTATTAGTTACATTTATAAGAAAATTGTCTATTATGTAAAAGGATTTTGGATACCTTCCATAAATCTATAAAGGTAATTAAATAAATAAGTTTATTGCCAAATTATCAGATTACTTAAAATAATAAAACATACCATTTATAAACTATCAACAATAAAACTTTTTAATTTACAAAAAAAGTGTTTTGATGGCGAATTTGTATTCATAATATTTAATAACTGCTTAAAAATAGAGGTTTTACAAGAATAACATTTCATTGTGTAAATTTATGTGTAGCTTATAAACAATATGGATTTTGAATATTACATAAACTTTTAGATTTTACGTAGATTAATTATTGAGATTTTTAGATATTGAATATAACTTATTAAAATACGTTAACTATATTAAAAAAATAGCGTTAAGAATAAATGTTATCCAATTCCTCCAAGGTAATTCTCGTGCAATACAAGACCGTTGTAAATCATACGCGGCACATCTGCCAGCGAAATAGAAAAATAACAATAAATAAAGGGAAACGACACCCGCTGCACGAAATATTGGAAAATTTAACAAACCGACCGATGCTGTGCTGTTTTTCGTCCATTCTCACGACGTTGGGTCAATGCAACCCATTGAATATTTTATGTTTTATTGTTTATTTTTTAACCGCACCTAAATGTGACTAGATCATATCAAGTGTTGTGTACTTAATTTTTTTTTATTTTACTCAGATTATTTCCACTAATCCGCAGTAGATATTGCTATAGCCTAAATATAATTTGAATACAACGTTACAGTCTTTTGAATCGTGACTTGGCAAAAAAAGTAAAATAATATGTCAAAAAAATCTTTAATCATAAAATAATTTTTATGACAATATTAATAGGTATTAATTGAGGGAGTTTATTTGGTTTAACTCCAATTAAAAAGTTATTAAATTCATTTAAACGGTTTAAATCTAGAGCGTTCAAAGTAGGTACATAATAATATAGAAAGAATTTTTCTCTATTTCAAGCATGTACGCCAGTAACCCTTTAATACTTGGCTGCTTTCCTTGATCTCTCCTTGAGTTAACCTGCTAATCCTCCCCATAATGAACCCAGCATTCACCCTTCAGTTAACATTCTTTGTGTCCATTCTTTGAAATGCCATTTTACCGGTTCATTTACAGTTAGTACTGATATTTAAATAAATATTAAAAGATGTTAATGGCTACGTAAAATAAAATTGGAGACTTAAAACACTAAAATCATATTTAAATTAAGCTTTTAGCGAACAAAGTTTTAACAAAAACAATAAAATTTACTAATACAAGCAATGTATTAATAACTACAAATCTATATTTAAATTATTACATAGTTTGTTTTAAATTAAACAGAATAAGAACAGAACAGAAACAGAATAATTGTCTATTTCATATTGCTAATATTAGAGCTATTAGAGCTACTAAAACATTTTCTTCGTATTTTATATAACATAGTTTACAACGGAGCAGGTGGGTCTCCTAGATGATCACCGCCGCCCATGGACAACCGCGCCACAGTCCATGCATTGGTTGTGTTGCTGGCTTTTTACGGCACTTAAGCGGCGTTTTTAAGATCCTCCGATATCCTCACTCACTCAGAGAAACACAGTACAAGTGCCGTTTCACGTTGAGTATTCTGTGAGTTGAGTATCATAAAATTATTTAGCTTATCCACTTCTACCGAATGTTTAGTCTCGAAAGTGAACGTATATGAAATTTATAAAATGAATGCCAAGAACGTGGGGGTTTCGGTTGAAATATTCGTTAATTCGATAGAAGCAGAGGGCGCGGCTCCAAAATCCTACGCATTATTTTCAATGTTTCAATGTATAGTTTTGGGAGCATTTTTCCCTCGTCGGTGCATCACAATCATCGCCCAGTACCATTCTATATTGACTGTACGTGTTCGGAATAATGTGCCCTTTTCCGGGATTTTGCAGCTATTTTTATTTAGTATCGATCGCTGGCCGTCGGGTCGTTTCGACCCCGCCGCCTATTGAAGGGTTATCCGGCCATGTAATTGGCTACTTACAATTCATTATGTTCCGGTATCGTGATTCTTTGCTATTTCTCACTTAACTATCGAACTATTGAATGCCTTCGGTCATCGATGCAAGTTTTTAACTTAGCACTCACATTATAAAATTAATTATCAATTCAAGAATCTTATCTTATCTTTATCCGTGAGAGAGCCATGCTGAAACATACTGAGTCACTTATTGGGCCGGCTCGTCCGAAGTGTTACCACGGGCTCACAATACTCAGCGTGAAACGGTACTTGTACTGTGATTCGCAGAGTGAGTAAGGATATCGGAGGCCCTTAAAAGTGCCGCTTAAACGTATGAAGCCGGCAACACAACTAATACGCAGACTGTGGCGCGGTTGTTCATGGGCGGTGGTGTTCTCGTACTATAAAGATGACCCACCTGCTCCGTTGTCCGCTATAGAATTTAAAAAAAGGTATTAATAGACTGTGTCTTTATTTTAAAGTTACGAGTATTTGTAGGCTACAATAATATATCCAAACTGCACGTTTGGATATATTATTGTAACTATTTAATAAATGAAATTTTCACAATCTGAAAATAGTTTAAATACGTTTCTTATAAGTGTGTAGAATTTAATTAGTACAATTTAAAATAAATAAGTACATCAAGGAACTTTTAATTTCCTAAACTATATAAGCTACTATTATAACTTCTAATGCTATATTTGGAATAAAGAGAAGACTATTAGTAGTGACTACACAGAGATAGTGTTGCCCAAATGCAAGACTTAGCTTAGTCTTGGTCTTGCGCCAATACACCTGGTACTGGTCTTAGTCTTGCCATTGCGCTCCCAGTCTTGGTCTTGGTTCTGCAAAAGTCTTGCAATTACCTATTAGACTATTGATATTTATTAAAATTTACTTCAGATTTTAGATAAACCTATCAGAATAGCAACATTTTGAGGTTGAATTAGCATAGCCATAGTAAATACCAATCAGATTTATAAAATATGTCTAAAGATTTATTGAGAAATTCCAAAAATCAATGCCTAAAAAAATAGCTACAAGACGCAGGAGTCTTGCAGGCTTAGTCTTGTTCTTGCTCAATTCTTACACGTTCAGACTTGGTCTTGCTAAAATTAGGCGATCTTGGTCTTGCAATTGGGCAAGACTATACAGAGCCATAAAGTTATTAAAAAAAAACAACTTTAAAATATCTACTATGTATGGGACTAGTAGTAGTAAATCGAGACGAAAAGATAAATTGTTGTTAAAAGCAGGCAATGAATCGATATACTTAAGTGTGGACAAAGGGAGGTAATTCTTCATTAGAGGCAACTGCGGTCAAGTACTGCCTCCGGGGGTTGCCAATCAACTTTGCCCGCTTGGGGTAAGTTTGTATGAAGATTGAATTGGCGGTACTTGAAAAACACTTCATATATCATAAGACAGCACATAACTTCTACACGTTGTTTACCTCGAATAATATTTTATTTTGCAAAAATGTCCGAAATAAAACCAAAATGTAATAAATAAGTCGGAAATGAACATCATAGAAGCAAAATTCCAAAGTAATTTCTCTGGTTTCTAAGTTTTCAATTGTGGTCATTCCGTAACGTAAGAACAATTTAGATGCGTTGGGAATAACCTCTATTAATATATACCTATGTAGTTACATTATGGTTTTAGATAGCAAATCTAAAATCATTTAACGAGAAACGCAATTTGTTTAAAAATATTTTAATAATTCCAGAACATATTTTGTACATACTAGTGTCGCCATAATGCAAGACTTAGCTTAGTCTTAGTCTTGTGCCAATACACCTTGTATTGGTCTTGGTCTTGATGAGGGATTGGTGTTGTATGAGGGAAATTAAAGAAATAGCGCTGAGCTGCCCCAGCCCTTCTATTAGGCGTGAGTTTTATTTAATTTGGCCCAGAGAAAACACCCCCGGTCAATGTTAGCACTGCCCGCACATGTCCAAATGGACAAATACGGATAAATTATTGCTTTTTTCGCAATAAAAATACGAATTTCCCACATTATTGCAATGTTTGTTTGCAATGATTGCAACTCACAAAGGCGTAAAACCTAAATATTGGTGATGTTTTTTTGATTAAATTCTAAAATATATCTTTTTTATTTACAAGTTTAAATTATTTTTACTACTATTCTGTTATCCAAACCTCATCATCATCATCATTTCAGCCGCAAGACGTCCACTGCTGGACATAGGCCTCCCTCCCCTTTGGAGCTCCATAAATACCTGCAGGAGGCGACCTGCATCCAGCGTCTTCCGGCTATCTAAATCACCTAATCTGTCTTATCCAAACGTAGTTTCATTTAAATATAGTTTAGTTTATGTACATCGTTATATATATTAAGCATATATGTAATGTCGCTATTATGAATTTTAATGAGCTTTGAATAAAACACAAATTAATATTTTACTTAAAACATTATATTTTAAATTGATATATATGTTTTGGTAATGCCTTTCTTATGTTTGTAGCGATTTAACCGACCTCCTTAAAACCGAAAAGGAGGTTATCAATTCGACGAGAACTTTTTTTCTTTCGCTCCAATACCTCGTGGTCCGATTTGGGTGAACGAATGAGGTGTCAATTGAAAGGGCCCCACTGCGATGTGGTTCCATTTTTTATGTTAATGCAAAATAAGATATTGAATCCAAATTCTATGCAACAATTGACAGAGCGTCAGTACTAAATTATAACATATATTTAATGGGTTGGAACATTAAAAATATAGCCTTATTGTAGGAGGCGAATTCAATAATAAAATTATTTTTGACTAATCTAAACATTGCGGTATTTTAAGGTTGCTTGCTATAATGTTTTTCAAAAATATTTTATGAAAAATTCTTACGAGCTTAGATTCAAGAACCTGTGATAATAATTATTAAAAATTGGTGAAAATATGTTTCCATAAACTAGAAGCATGTTTGCTCTCACATAAATATAATTAATATCTTTCCTAATTAGTAACTCATACGTCTCAAACTTTCTTCATCCTTATTTCCCCAGAAGCTCCTTAATGGCACATTATTAAAAACTTTCTCGTTAATGTGGTGGCATCAGAGCTTCCACAAATTGCAGCCATAATACCGTTTAGATCTTTCTTACGGGTAATGCCGCACTCTGTACCGTAATGAGAAAATTATACGAAGTCTTAGCTGCCTTAATAAAAATTTGTTCTTGGGGTCGAACGAAATAAATTGTGTAATAGCAGATTGATGATACATCATGAGTTTTAGATATAAAACTTTTTTTTATAGGATATAGCTGACAATGGAGCAGGTGGGTCTCTCCTACATAGTAAGAGAACACCGCCGCCCATGGACAACCGTGTCACAGTCCACATTGGTTGTTTTGCCGAGATTTTTACGCCGCTTAAACGGCATTTTTAAGGGCTTCCGATATTCTCACTCAGCGAAACACGGTAGAAGTACCGTTTTAAGTACAACTACCATTTCAAGCTAAGTATTCTGTGAGTCCGTGGTATCACTTCGGATGAGCTGACCCAATTAGTGCGTTATGATATGATTTTAGTCTAATGTCACTTGTTGGAAGTCACTACTTAAATTAGAGTTGAACGTAATTGAACAATCGTAAATTGTAATTTTTTTTATATTTATTTTATATATTAATTATATTTTGATATAATTACTTAAGCAACTCATTGCAGTGTATCGGAACGAAATTAAATTTTGGAAAACAAAAAAATGCTCAAATTTGAATGAAATAAAAGGTAAAAAAGACTATCTGTAAAGACTAAAAATATTGCGTAGCTATCCTTTCCTCATCATCATCATCGTTATTTCTGCCGTAAGACGTCCCCTGCTGGACATAGTCCTCCCCCTTGGACCTCTATCTGTTCTTTAGAGATCGGCAAAACATCTGCAGTCCTACAAGGGCTAGGGGTGTCCATGGGCATTCAACCGCTTACCCTAAGTGAGCCTCCTTCTCGTTCGCCTGCGTTTCCATAAAAAAAATATCACAAGAAATAGATATCTCTCCCCTAAGATTATATATTATGTAGAGAACTTACTCAATTTGTATTAATATTAGTCATTTAAATTATTGAAGATAGTTTTGTCTTTGATATTAATAAATAAATTTTAAAAAGTAATAAATTAAATAAGTGTGAAGGGCACCGGAAACAATAAAAACTTTAAAAACTAGAATAAATTTATCAGATGGCCATGTATTCGCAACTTACACTGATAAAGATAAAATTCACATGGCCCGAGTTTAGGGCAGCGATCTCAGATACACCGGGCACGCTCTTTATTACCATTTAATTCAACAAAACAGACAGAGTTGCGCTTTGAAATCGCCGACCGGTAGGAGCACCAGTCTTGGCTAGAAAAGTAGATAATTTCCACTTATATTTTAAGCTAAAGGCAGGTAAGTAGGTAAGTATGTGTACGTCGGTAAAAATTACAAATGATCATTTTACGCATAAACTTTGAATAAATCAGAACTTTTCTATAGGAATTATTTTTTTTATTCTATAGCGGACATCCGAGCAGGTGGGTCATCCTATATAGTTAAAGAACACCGCCCATGAACAACCGCGCTACAGTCTACGCATTGGTTGTGTTTCCAGCTGTATACGTCGTTTAAATCACTTTTAAGTGCCTCAAATATCTTCACTCACTCCGGGATCACAGTACAAGTACCGTCTCACGCAGATTCTGTGAGCCCCACATCACTTTGGACGACTAGGCCCAATTAGTGCGTCAGAATATGCTTCAGCATGGCCCTCCCACGGGTGTAAAACTTATTTAAATACGTCTGTATTTCTTAAAGATGCAACGTGTGGTGATCCTATCGTTTGATAAAGCCAGAGCAGAAATGGATATTGTGTTTTGTTATAAAGTTACTGTCTTTTATGACATTGTTGTTTAGACATCTTATTCAACTGCAGCCTTACTTGAACTTCATATATCTTATAAGAAATAGAAAGTTTGCCACTCTGTATGTCTAATGCAATTCATTTATCACCTGGAAATCAAAAAACAAAATAGATATAATGTAAGTAAAATATTTTTGTAACAGAAGGCATTTAAACCTTTTCTCTTAAGTGGCGTTAAAAGCCGACAACACAACTAATGCGCTGACTGTGGTGCGGTTGTCTATGCGCGGCACTGTTCTCTTACCTTTAAGGAGACCTAACGGCTCCGTTATCCGCCATAGATTTTAAAATATATATAATTTAACATAGTCTAAAAATATAGTTTCACACACTACATACACATTTATATATAATAAATATAAAAGAAGAAAAATCATATTTATTAACCGTCACCAGTTAATTCGTTCCATAAATTGCGAGGAGTTGGTAAATGATAGTGTTTCAAGGGGCATTTTTTATGTTCTCATTGAAAACTAGCAAGGACACGCGTGTCCGCTCGTGACGGTATGTCGTGACGTCGGCGACGGACAGACATACACGACCAGCGCAATATTGTAGTGCAATAGGCACGTTTTTTATGTTACAATCACGATTTTATTCATTGATCATATTAAGCAAAAATGACCACGCTCTTTATCAAAAGCCCGTGTTGTGACGGAATATTTAATTCTGGATTGTCAAGAAACCATTTTAATAGGCTAATACAGGAAATAATATAACTTTCCAAGAGGTCACTAAAAGAATGTTTTATTTTCAAATAAAGAACGCAACTCTTCCTTAAAGGCAGGCAACGGACCCGCTGCTTTACTTAGACCTAGAGTCTATCGGCAGTAGACAGCTTAAGTGAACCTTCTTTCTGCATGTTTGCCTTCCTTAAATATAAAATGAAATTTAATGAATGAATAGTTACAATAATTATTTTATAGATAATTTAATGAAATAGTTCACTAGGGTTGAGTATACATATATGTTTTATAGTACCACTAATATTCAAGATATAGGAAGATTGGTAAAATGAATATCGAAATATTTTCATACAAGTCGCCAGCATTACCCATAACGCAATAAACAAGAGACGACTGTCAGCTACTGTCTGTTTGTCACCGTCAACCGTCTGATAGCATCAACCGGTTTCATGTTACGTCTCTTCCTTTGTTCTGGCTAAAAATAAACAGATTATGAGTCTTGAATAACTCAATCTTAACCTTTTCTAGTTACTAAAAATATATTTATTACTATCTGAGTCCGGTTAACATTGTTTTATCAAATAAATTATTAATATTCCTAATAAGTGATGTGAATGAGGGTGTGTGGTGAAAATATAGGATTGTATGTATTTTTCAATACAAAATCTTAAAAAAAATGTACAAAAAATTAAAAAATTGCATTCGACAGATTATAAGACGGTACGTACAACCGTCAGTTAGGTCAATCCAATTTTTGCGTGCATATCAATGCACGCAAAGTTTCATCAAATTAGGTTGAGTCGTTTTGAAGGTGTTTATCTAAAACATCGCGACACGTGAATTAATTTAATAGGTTAACTTAAAAATATATTAAATTATACAAAGAATCAGTAATTATGTATACTTAACTTTTTAATAGAACCGAATGTCTTTAGGATGGTTATGATAAGCAAAAATGTTTAATTAATTCTAAAGTTATTCTCTAAATATCTGTGTGTATTTGTTACAGGTGCTCAGAACAGACGAACTTCCGCAGGTCTGGCGATGGAGCTCTTTGAGCAGCATCAGGGGACACATATACTCCAGGTACACCTCAAATATCTAAACTTCTTAATTAACTGGTACCTACCAATACTAATCCTTTTCAACTCTAATCTCATGTGTGAGGATCATGGTCATTATCAGAGTTGCGTCTTTAGCGGACAACTCGTTGTTTAAAGTGTGATGTTATTATTATATAATAAGAATAATTAAATAATAATTCTTATTACATAATAATAATTTATTAATTTAGATGACATTTTGAGATCGTTTGAATGTTTTTTCTACAAATACTTTTCAACTTAAGTTTCTGTTTTTTATGTCTAAAGAAGACAATAAAATATTAAATAGAATTAGTAGGTTTTTTCAAAAAAAAAGTCAAGAGAATGTATATAAATATTAGACACACTACAGTTTCAAAATAAAATAAATTGTCGACTTACTATCACTGGGCGAACTAACTCCAAGAACAAAATGATAACCCCATAACCTTTTAAGGCTTGAAGTAGACATATAACTGTGTCTGTTTAATTAATTCATTTCTTTTAAAAATAATCAAGTGCTTGTTTGGGATTACTATTAATTTACAACCAAAATAATTTTGTATGAAATTTATACAAGAACCTGTGTTAAACCCAAACCCAAGGCCTTTGGCGCAACTCAGACGCGTCAACCATGAATTCACGGAGATGATGTACACTGCAAAGTAATTTATTGTAAATATAAATGACCTCAGGCGTTACTAAATTGCATGCAAACTTCAAAAAGTGAACTTGACTTGCCCAACTTTCAAATTACAATAGAAATAGAGCACAATACAACTTTAATTTACTATTACTAAATATCTATTTAATATTTAGCCGATTTCCCAAGTTTCATAACAAAATTAATCAAATATATTGTCGGCCACGTAAACCAGTTGAGAAAAATACTGTCAAGGTAGTGTCTACGCTGGCGGGTCTATGGTTCCGTAACATTTTAATTATTTTGTCTCAGATGTGCCGGTCCAATTAGTGCGTCCGCATATGTTTCAGTATGGCTCTGCCACGGGTGAAAATTGTTCATGGACTGCAGTATCTAAATGCATTTCTGTGTTAACAATGCCAGTTATGTACTATTTGTAACTTAAGCATAGATCGAACCATGTTTATCCTTTTACATTTATGTCTTCCCGCAAATTTGCTAATTTAATAGTTATAAGTCATCGAAAGTCACAAATTTATTTTTTACCATTTTGAGGTTATAATTTACTTGATATAACACTATATTTATTCATCCAAGTTATATACAAGACCTTTAATAAAAGATTGTTAATATTAAAAGGCCGGCAACGCACCCGCGCGGCTGCTCTACAACGGCTAGGCGTGTCCACCATTTTCATAAAAAAATACATGATCACTATTCTCTATTTATACTGATGAATAGAAAGTTATATAAGTTATAATAGTATTTGATAACTTTATTTAAAAATTCAGTTATATTCATTCAATAGGATTGTATCGGTAAAAAAATCGATTATGCCGTCATTCGTTCACGTTATTATTTTGCAATCGGTTTACAATAATATCGAGCATTGCGGTTTGTTTAGATTGAAAATGGGTACGTGATTCTTTGGAAAAGGTTTTTTTTCATTGGTAGCGGTATTTGTTGTAGAAAATGGGCACGTATGGGCAAGGCCGCGCAACTTTAAGAAAAATTTAATAAACTTCCAGTCGTGACCGAGACTTTACGCGAATTATAAAATCTAACCGAGACTCAAATATTCAAGGCTCTTGTACAATGTCTTACGATTATTCGGGTTATTTTTGAAACAAGTTTAGATTGCATTACCTACTTTGCTTTGTTGATATAATTGTTAATGCCACAAGAAGACTATAAACACCGATAAATTCTACTTATCATGTTTTTCTTCATTAAGTTTCAATTTCTCAGCTGTCAATAAGAGACGCGGTGTCTTGCGTTCGTAGAATCGATTTTCATTAGTTTGAATATCGATAAATTAATCGACGTAGAAGTTAATTTGACGACATATAAAACACAGCAAAAATATTCTCATAATGTCTCAATTACATTATACATTTATTTTTATGTAATTTATTTGTAATTGAAACGAAAAAATCATTTATTACATATTAAGCAAATTTTCCCTGACCGACACAGATTAACATACACATTTAGTAAACAGATTAACAATAAAATCTTACTCAATACATTATTACATAGAATATTAATTTACAAATGACGATGCCATAGACAGACAACCTTATAGAGCAAAGGCTTTTTAGGCTTTTTTTCAATTGAGTGTAATATGTGTAATATTTTTAAACCAAATCTTTGATGAGGCAAAAATCAGTGCATAAATTAAACTTTAATATGACCGAGAGATACATGAGAGAGCTTTCTGTCTATATAATAGTATAGCGTTATATAATTCGTCAGATCGATCTTATTTGTTTAGCTTTTTTGCTTCTTTATCAATGATGGATGTTAAGCTATTACCTTTTTTATTCGTGTACAGACTGCAAATTTGATTTCTGAAAGAGTTTAATAATTGATCAATACTAATAGTATTTAATTTTAATAATAAAGACAATATTTAAAGCAAAACATATGTAAATTTTAAACAATATTCTTCGATGTGGTTAAATGTTAATATATATATATATGAAAAGCCATTATTTTGAGTAATAGAATAACGTTGTTTGAAATACCAATTTTCAAATGAGGGCAGAATATTAATTAGTAAATTTTCTGTTTTGTATACTAAAGCACCAATTTTGTTGAAGAAAATAATTTATAATTTTTTAAGAAATATAATTTATGAAATGTGTTTCATCATTTGACATCAAATATTAAAACATTTTAATCTATCAACAATAACCCTACTAACCTATATTAACTTGTAAAGTGCATTTTTTATTCACCGTTTTTGCTGACCTTACCGATAACAATAACGGCTTTGTGGCGCTAGTATTGACGCGTAAAGCAGTAGGTCAAATCTTAATTTATTTTTTCGTTACTTAATCATTCCTTAGCACAGTTATGAAACGCATTTAAAATTTTGTATTACTGTCGCTTACTTGATCGCTCTTTGATACTTTGTTCAGTATTTAAATATCATAAAAGATAAGCGTTTGTTTTCCCGGGAAACAAACTCAGAACTTTTGCTTCTGTGAAACAGCTGGTAATATTAAAGAAAACATTAATTATATTTTGACAAATTTAGCATCTTAAATCGTTTGTATTCCGGTAACTATCTAGAATTCAGTAATCTTCAGGGATCTATAAATATCATCAAATTATAATATCAGTACCAATTGTGTCAACATTAATAAACTTATTTTTTACAAGTACTCTTGACCATTTATGAGTATAGTTCAAGTTAGAAATTTTTAGAAAAGTTCAAGTTAGTTAATCAGAGTTTTATTTTTCAGTCCCTCGACGGATTCGCGTTGTCAGTAGCAGCGGATGGAAGATTCCTGTACATATCTGAAACTGTTTCTATATATTTAGGATTATCACAAGTAAGTAAATCTTAGATTCTCTTTAAAATCGTTTAAAAACTGTTGAAAAAGCTGCCTAGAGATTATTTTACTAAAATGGTTGCAAAGGTAGGAGGCTCACTTATCCTCCGCTCATGGACAGCCCCGCCCTTGCAGGGCCACGGTCGCATTGCTGGTCTATTATGGATACGGACGCTTTTCTTTAAAGTCCCAAAAGTATATTGGTTTGGAAATAAATCTACTTTACTCGGGGACTTTTAAAAAAAATTACTGCTACTAATTTTTTTTGACAACGTAGCATTTGAGTCTCCTATATGGTAAAAGAACACCGCCCATGAACAACCGCGGCACAGTCCGGGCATTGGTTGTGTGTCGGCTTTTTACGCCCTTTGAGCGACACTTTTAAGGGCCTCCGATATTCTCGCTTAGTCTGCGAAACATAATATAAGTTTCACGCTGAGTAATCTGTGTGTGAGAATCACTTCGGACGAGCCGGCCCAATTGGTGCGTCAGCATGGCTCTCCCACGGGTGCGACAGTAATAAGACACTCGCCCGGCCACTGTCAAGCCCTTCCAGAGATCGATTAAAATATAAATTAAATTATAAATGTCCGGACCGGAATTCGAACCTAATATTTCTCGCTTCATTGTACACTTTTAAAACCATTAACCTACTAGACACTCAGAAGGCTCTTTTAAAAGCCGGCAACGCACCATAAACCAAGCCACACAGAGTCACCATGGGCAGTGAACTGCTAGTCCTAGATGAGCTTCCTGCTCGTATGAATCCCAATTTTTATAAAATAAATACATACGTGGTTAAAGTAGAGACGCCGAGCCTCAGTTCTTGTATAAGAAAGGGCCAACAATGGCCCACGTAGAAGATATAACACGTGTTGAGATGATATCAGCCCGGATGTCTTTGCCGACAGCCATCTGATAAAACCGCGTCTCGTGTGAAGAAATGAATGAACTGTAATGTCCAAAGATACATTCAAACATAATCTTGTTTACTATTTCAAGTCAAGTTTCTGATGTATCTTGTTTCAATGACGATCGTGTACTCCGTAAATTATTTATCAAATGATAATCGTATCATAGACAAACTGTTGCTTATTTTGTAGTCCTTAGTCCAAGAAGTCCAGTGCTTAAAAATTTTATTATTCCTTTACATTAGCTGTAAAAATCCACTCGAGAATTTTCTGTCATAGTCTTAAGTTTTTAAGTTCTTAAAATGACTGTTTCTGAAGATGCATACGTTAAATTCAGCTATGTGTACTTTGTTGTATGTTTGTGTTTGTTTGTGTGTACTTTGTTTCGATGGTCGAGGATACGACGTGGCGTAAAAGAGCCGGCAACACAATCTATGCATGAATTGTGGCGAGGTTGTTAAAAGGTGACGGTAATCTCTTACTATGAACGAGAACCGTCTGCTCCGCTATTTAAAATTTAATAAAAAAGCGAAAATAAATTATAAGAAAATTGGTCAATCTTGCTAGCAGTTCTGCGATGTTTAACCCATACGATTTAAGGATCTTGCAAAACATAAATTACCATCGAGATGAAATTAAGCAACACTAAATTAAAAGGAAATGGAAAAGATCCGAAAACTGAGGAGCAGATCCAAAATGGCTGAAGGGTGGTGCGAGGGAGACGGCGAACGGGGGAAAGGAATAAAAGATGCCGGTCACGTCTCGGGCTAGGCGCGAGCGTGCCTCTCATCCTAATTCACGCACACAGACGTAATCTTATAAACTTCCTACATAACCCAGCTATATTAAATTCTGTTACAATTTTTTTGGGATAGCGATATACCCATACAGCGACAGTTTTTGTTTTGACGGGCTCAAAATTATTTACGTGATATTAAGGCTTTCTCGGGATAAGATTTGTTTTCGTTCTCCGAATAGAAGTTGCAGGAAGACCTTCATCCGTGCACATTACACGTTCATTTCTTACCTTTTCTTTATCATAGACTCGGTTTAGCTACGTCCCTTTAAGCAATAAAGTTTACAAAAAAATAAAAAACACTTTACCCTATTTAGAAAAAACATTATAATGTCATAATTTATATAGTATATGTGCTACTGTCTTAATATTATTTTTATTATATAGCGGACAGCGGAGCAGATTAAAGAACACCGCCGTCCATGAACAACCGCGGGACAGTCCGCGCATTGGTTGTGTTGCCGGCTTTTTCCGCCGCTTAAGAAACACTTCTAATGGCCTTTGATATCCTCACTCAAACTGCGAAACACAATACCTACAAGTACCGTTTAACATAAAGTATAATTATATTTTCAATATTTAAAGTATTAGATATATACAGGTATATATACCTATATTCAATATACCTATATTGAACGATTCAAATATAAATATTTTGTAAGACTCATATTAACAATGAATTATCCTTCTATAGTCAGAGGTTAACCACAGTTTATATCTACATCAATAAAATAATACAAGATTTAGCTTTAGAGTCACTGTAAGAAATGCGATTGAATTTAAAAAAAATCGTAGTCATTGAGATTCTGGTACGCGTCAGCGAATCAAATTTGTTGCTGATCATTGGTTAAGACCATAAACTTAATTCTAAGAAACGACCACCGTAACACCATTGTCTTAGGCATTCACATGCGATCCGTCACTGCGGATACGCGCCTCCTGAATGCCTAATAAGGTCCCACAATTATATTTGATAAATTTATTTATAGTACATTTGCATATGCCGTGAAAGGGTCAACGGGAAAGTGATGTGGCAATGATTTTTTATATATATTATTATTTTTCCAACTACTTCTCCACAAACCATTGTTTTTACACTATCATTCATTTATATAACCCAACTGGTTGATAAATATAAATTAATAGGTAAAGTGTAAAAATGTCTTTGAAATTACAAAGTTTTCTACATCTTTCATCCGTGGTATTTTTTGCATTTTTCATTTTTTTTTACATTTGCCATGCTGAAGCATATGCGGACGCACTAAATGGACCGGCATGTCCGAAGTGATACCATGGGCTCACAGAAAACTCAGCGGGAAACGGTACCTACTGGTACTGTGTTTCTCTGAATGAGTGAGGATATCGGAGGCCCTTATAAATACCGATTAAATGACGTAAAAGCCGGCAACACAACCGATGGGCTGTGGAGGATAGGAGACTCACCTGCTCCGTTGTATTCTATACTATAAAAAATATTTCTATTGATAAAGTCTTATTAAATGATTATTTATTTTTATGCAGGTAGAAATGACTGGCAGTAGTATATTCGACTATATCCATCAAGCTGACCATGCTGAAATTGCTGAGCAGCTGGGACTGTCTCTCGCTGGTCGTGGCGGTGTTGGGCTGAACAGCCCAGCTTCAGGAAGTGAAGAGGGCAGCCAACATGGAACCAACAATCCGGACGGTAAGTTCTTTTCAGAACTTTGCCCTAAAAGGGAAATTATTATCAACAAATAAAGAAAATGAAAGAAAAGCTATCGTCTAACTCTATTACTATTCTCAAGAATATGGTCCTCATCTTCATTTGCACTATCTCAGCGCAATATTTTCAGTAAATAAGTCATTCCGCTTATTCTTGTCATTTTCTTTGTATTTATTCGTCACCAAGGTTCTTTAAATAGCTAAATTTTTTTTTATTGGTTGACTTGCTAAACGTTGTTTAACTATAAATATTATTAATAATACTAATAATGTTATTTAAAAAATGGTGGTGGGACGGCGGCAATTTATTGTTGTATGTAATTTTTATTAGTAATATAAAAATAAATTGTATATTAGACCATCCATACTCAGAGCTACCTAATATTTACACATTTTAAATTTATCGAGTCGTTTCGAAAGAATCTAACAACAACAAGCAACACAACCAATGCGCGGACTGTGGCTCGAATGTCCATGGGCGGCGGTATTCTCTTACCATATAGGTAACCTGTTTGTTGTCCACTATATCATAAAAAATTTACATTGGTTCAATATATTCCATTAAGTTAGAGGTGTCAAAATAATGTTGGATATAGTCAATAATGAGATATATCAATTGAAAACATTTAGTATAACCTACATCTAAATGAGACAGTGTTGAGTCAACGCTTTTGTTGTGCGTTTTTTTGCTACAAAACAAATTTAACTAATTCATTACGGTTGATATTACTTTTTGCATATCAGAATTTAGATAAAGACCTACATTTACGTCCAGAATAAATTAGAAATTTCTAGAAAAAGTTAAGAAAGTCGGCATTTATTATGCATACCGTTAGTTAAGTTGAATTGTCCATTTGCAATAAAAAATGGAAGCAAAAACTAGAGCTAAGTGGTGTTGCGACGTACTTAATTTTTTAAATTTGTAAATCTTGTTTTTATAGAAATATAATAACTTATAATCACAGTTTTTTTTTAATTCTATTGCGATCAATGGAGCAGGTGGGTCTCCTATATGGTAAGAGAACACCGCCGGCTATGAACAACCGCGCCACAGTCCGCGTATCGGTTGTGTTGCCATGAATCTTTGGCAACAAATTGCATGTCATTCGATGCAGAATTAAATTTTAAACAAAACTATATCAAATATACGTCAGTGG
>DWCF01002613.1:0-23124 GCA_018230265.1 Delias oraia | reverse complement strand
CATATATTCAATTATCAGTCTCTTAGTTATAGCCGACAACAACCAAACTTAATGTGGCGCGGTAATAATAATATACATATAAAATATGCTTTATATATTAGACTATTCCTAATAAATGATTTAAATTTAGAAAAAGAAAGTTTGGTTGCATTGTCAGGAAGCTTATTGTAAATGCGAACAGAATTACCAAAAAAGGGACTATTAACTTGTAGTAATACATAGTTTATTTTTATTTCTAGTACAGTGGAACCTCGTTAACTTGAACTTCATTTAACCCTCATTAAGGCGAAAAAAATACTATTCCCTTCCGTTAAACCTCTAAATACGCGGTATATCCAACCAATTAGACTTTGTAACTCGAACAAAACTCCTTACGAGGTGTTGTAAAGAATATTTATTTTCTGTAACTCAAAATTCAAAAACGAGACTCCTTAAGTAGTTTAATATTATTGATTTATTATTATTACTTAATATTATCGCCTATGTCCAGCAGTGGACTTAATAGGCTGAGTATGATGATTATTATTATTAATAATATTTGACTTGCACAAGTCAAAATTTTAGCAAATAAATCCAAATAAAATAGCTCTTTTTTCAAGGGAAATGATAAAAGGGAATATCAAGAAATTCCAGTTATTGTGATCCCACTGTATTGATATTATGGATCTCACTATTATACCAAAGAACGTTTTTATGTACAATCAATAAATTTTCGTAGATACACTGTGCAGTTACTGTGAGAATTTAAAGACTTTAAATATTTTATCATTTTCAGATGGGTTGCTTTAGAATATTGGCGGCGCTGAGACGGTGTAAGCGGCTGGATGACAGCCAGGGTGGCAGCGAGCTGGCACGATGCTTGGGACTGCTTGACTTAACTGCGCTCGGTGTTGGCAGCACACTGGGGCTGGGAGTTTATGTGCTGGCTGGTGCCGTCGCCAAGACTGTGGCTGGCCCCGCTGTCACGCTCAGCTTTCTTGTCGCTGCTATTGCTTCGGCATTTGCTGGTAAGAATTAAGCATTCTTGACTGTATCATCTCAATACGTTTTAGAGAATATATTGTATGTTTAATTTTGTTAAGAAAAGCGACATTCATAATCGGAATATATGAAATAAGCATAGATTGATTTTACTAGTGATCAGTAAAGTAAGTAATTCTTATAAAATTAATGCAAAAAATAGAATCCCTGAAAACGTCCAAAATCTTTCTGTAAATAAATTAAAAAAAAAACAGTTAAGTGACGTTTGTGTTATAAGACGTACAGGTGCATACAGCGTATCTGATTTTTTAAATGCCAGGCTATCTTAAAGAAAATTTTTATTATAATTTAAGTATGTCACAGAAACCAAAAAATTACACCCTGTGAGTTTGTTACACCGGTTCTTCTCAATGGGCTTAACTTGGAATCGGTAGACTGATTTTAACGTTCAATGTGCGGAATTTTTGTATTTATGTTAAATAAAAATGTTTCATTCAATTTTATTTACACTAATATTATTTCTAATTAAAATGTTAATTGTTAAAATATTAATTACCACAGATTTAAGTGAACGACAAAAAAATATTAAACCATTTTATTGAAACATAGTTAATTACCAATATCCACATATTAAATATACTTTCGAAGGTAACATTTTTCTTCCCTATCTTGTATCCTTTCTGATGATCAATGACCGTAAGGTTGTTACGTACTTGTAGGCTAAATTGCACGTGTCAACTTCTATGTGCGAGTGAAACAAATCAAACAAACTGACCTTGCTTGCTTTCCGCTCTATTACACACATTGCTCAATACAACCAATTCAATAATTGTCAACATAAATTAATGTTATATTTATATCACACGCTAAAATAACATAATATATTCATAAGAAATGTAGAGCTTTTAGGATTTTTTAAATATTCGTTACAAAAAAAGGTTTTTTTTTATTATTACAATGAATATAATGAGTAGGAGTCAATCCTCTCGCCTAAGAGTAAAACCTCTGCTGCATTGCCGACATTTTAAAGGTGCGTCCTTTTTTGAAGGTCTTCAAATCGTGTTGGTTTGGAAATATCTCTGCAAGTCTATTAACTTTTAATCACTTTCTTGACCCATGAGACCTTTTGAGACCCATAACAGTGGTAAAATATTATAATTTCTCCAGAAAAATAGTTGCGCAGAATTTTATTGAACTATTGTATATATATTATTATTAGTGTTTTAATATTATTAGATGTTTCGGTTATGAATAGTTCAAAGCCAATATTAATAGTCAGTAATAGAAGTTCAATGGATTTAAAAATAATAGCTTTAGATTTTGTTCACTCAAAAGTGCGAAGTGCTTCTACATGTTGAAAGTTCCGTCAACAGGAAAGTTTTTATGAACGTGCTAAATAAATTGCAAATTTTTATGTTTTTATATCAGTTAGCGTACTTTACGAAATGCAAATTAACTGGAAATCGCTTGCAATACAAGATTATGAGGACAACGGTCCGACGTACCATACAAGGTTTTATTTCCTTTAATGATTTTTAAGATGCTTTTTTATTATACGTTTATTAATAAAGGCTTTCTGGAAATTAATGGTAACAAAGAAATTATTAGTTTACTTACAACTTAAGAATATTAAATAATTTAAATGAGAGCAATCATACAATTTTTTATTAGCATTATTTTGTAAAACATTACATGAAATTAATCAAAGGGAAAATTCACATGACTTAATTATAATGACTTTAATAATTAAAATTACAAATAACTTTAAATATTAATAATATATTCATTCTACAGAAGTACAGAGTACAGTGTAGTAAGAATGAATTTGTGTTGGGATTGGCCCGCAATTTTCCTAACTCATGCATCACGTGACTCGAACATATGACCATGAATGCGTGCACCCACTGTCCGTGAGAGATAATAATGTGTATTTGCATTAAAAATTAAATTTAAAAATAAATTAATGTAAACAAGACTGTAAAATATATTTTAATCATAGAATTTATTGTATTATAGATAACTTGTGGATCCGGCAAACTCGGGTCCAACTAATGTGACACCTTTTCATATATTCTGGCCAAAGTACACAATATTATTATAAATTATAGCCTTTGCACCCGTGGGAGAGCCAACCTGAAGCATTTGCTGACGCACTAATTGGGCCGGCTCGTCCAAAGTGATCCCACGGACTCACAGAATACTCAGCGTAAAACGGTAGTTGTACTTGAAACGGTGCTTCTTCTGTTTCGCTGAGCAAGTGAGCATATCGAAGGCCCTTAAAAATGGCGCTTAAGGAACGTAACAAAATCCGGCAATACAAACAAAGCGCGGATGTGGCGCGGTTGTCCACGAGCGGCGGTGTTCTCTTAACATATGGGAAATCCGTTGTCCGCTATACCATAAAATACAAACTTTCGCGTTCATATTAGTAAGATAATAGTTTTATCGACTTTATATATGTCACCGGAAGACGCTGGATGCAGGTCCAAGGGGAAGACCTATGTCCGGTAGTAGACGTCTTACGGCTGAAGTGATGATGAATAGTTTTATCGCATTACAGGTCTGTGCTATGCGGAGTTTGCGGCCCGGGTTCCGCGAGCGGGCTCGGCGTACGTGTACAGTTACGTGAGTGTCGGCGAGTTCATCGCCTACACCATCGGCTGGAATCTGATCCTGGAGTACGTGATCGGCACAGCCAGCGTCGCCAAGGGAATGGCCAACTACATCGACAGCATCTGTAATAACACCATGGCACGCACCATGACCTCGGTCGCACCCATCAGCGTGTCCTTTCTCGCTGAGTATCCTGACTTCTTTGCGTTTGCTCTCGTGTTTGTTATCACAAGTAAGTAGGCATGATTTTTAAATTAATATATTTTTATTCTATAGCGGACAACGGAGCAGGTTGGTCTCCTATATGGTAAGAGAACCGCCACCCATGAACAAATGCGCCACAGTCCGCGCATTGGTTGTGTTGCCGACTTTTTACGCCGCTTAAGCGACACTTTTAACGGCCTCCGATATCCTCACTTATTCTACGAAACACAGTACAAGTACCGGTTCACGCTGAGTATTCTGTGAACCGGTATCACTTCGGGCGAGCCGGCCTAATTAGTGCTTCAGCATGGCTCTCCCACGGGTGACACTATTAAGACACTCGTCCGGCCACCGTCAAGCCCTTCCAGAGACCGAATTAATTGTAAATTAAATTATAAATGTCCGGATCGGGATTCGAACCCGATACCTCTCGCTTCATGGTACACTTTTAAAACCATTAAGCTACGAGGCTCTCGAAATGCTAAAACAAGTTTCACTTCAGAAATGGAATTGCAACATCAAAGCATAAAATGTGATGTCCATAAAAGATAACTTCCAGTCCTTAAGTATGTCAATACAGCATACTATAAAAGGATTTTTTTTATTAAATCTATAAATGTTGCATCACCAATAGTTTTGAATTGAATTATTCTTTAGATATCTATAATCTCACAGAATACTCAGCGTGAAACGGTTGTTGTACTTGAAACGGTTATTCGCTGAGTAATTGAGGATATTGAAGGCCCTTGTAAATGCTGCTTAAGCAGCGTAAAAAGTCAGCATCACATTTGTTTAGAAAGCAATCAATTTTGAATTGTAATTTTGAATCTATAATCTAGGCTATCTAGGTTTACTCGTTGCAAGTGAAACCTGTTTGGTTAGTGTAAAAGGACTCGCATGTCTTTTCAAAAATGAGCTAGGCTTATAGATTTGACCCTTAGATGTACCTTAGATTATTAGTTTTCGTATTTTATTATTTTTAAAGGCTGGCAACGCACCCTCGGCTGTGCAAGGGCTGGGGATGTTCATGGGCGGAGCACCGCTTGCCCTAGGTGAGCCTCTTGCTCGTTTGCCAGTGGTGTAAAAATTTTGTTTCATATCAAATCATAAATACAGCTGTCTATTTTAATTGATATAAACTAACTGAAAAACTATCTGGACTTCTCATTTACCCTAACATCAATCAACGCGCGGACTCTTGTGCGGTTTTCCATGGGCGGCAATTTTCTCTTACTATACAGGAGACCCATCTGTCATCTGTCAGCTATACCATTAAAAAATAATAAGGAAATATTCCTTGCAGTTCTATTAGGTGCTGGGGTGCGTGAATCGACAAAGCTAAATAATGTGTTTACGGCACTCAATATGGCGACTGTCATTGTGGTTGTCGTTGCTGGTGCCACGCAAAGTAAGTATCCGCGCGATTTATTTTTAACTGACCTTTTACAAAACCGAACTGGTGATCTTTTCGACAAGTTTTTTCGATTTATTCCACGATGTCCGTGGACGTACACTAGTATTGGTATAGGAGCTAGGAACGTTTTCGAAAAAGTGTTTCCGTTCGGCCGGTTTTTACTAGTTTCCCTCTCACTATCCTTCCCATAGCGTGGCCGGTCTGGCCATGAAATGCAAGGATCGCTCTGATAATGAAATTGACACAGTGTTATAACAAATATATTGAATGACTGGACATGGACGTTCATATATCTCATAAATTGGCTGAATATTTTTTGTAGGCTGTTGTATATTAGTAATAATGTAGCATATTATGTAATAAAATGATTTTTAAATGCATTTTGTCATTGGTTTAATTTAGTCTCCAGATTATTGAGAAATACACAGTCAACCTATGTTTAGTCTATTCTACAGTCTACACACTAGTACAAAAAGAAATTTCGCCTTCAAAGAATATAAAACAGCTAGAAAAGATTGCAGATATTAAAAAAGCTGTTGTCCAGTTGTCAAAAAAACGGAGGCGAGAACCGATATATGTCGCAAAGCCCACCCTGGTGCACTTCCGACCGTCGCTCAGGCGGCCAATGTTCCCGCGACGGCTTAATCCGAGGTCCGCGTCTCGCATGAGACGCCCTTGCGCTATTCGCAGCACAAAGCAAACTCTCAGCGAGCCTACAGGTCGCCCTAAAGTCCGTCAGAAGCTGTAAAGGCCTTATGCCAACATTGTTAGTCATTTCAGAAAAAAATATCAAAATTGTAATTCATTTAATTTTTAAGCGTTTGTAAGTTGTGTAAAGTTAATACTTTGTTATAGTAGCTTTAAAATTATTACAATATAGTGATTATCTATTTCTACACTTTTATAAACTAATTGTATCGAATTTAAAATTGCATAATTGTTTCATAAAGCTGTAGAAATTTTTCGGTTCTCGAATTAACATAGTACTGACGCTTTTCAATACTTGGATAGAACATACAACAATTCAATTGGCATTAAATAAAGAACTTTATTCTCAAATAACATAAATAAAATGAGAATAGGCTATTGTGTATCAACATAATTGATTGGTAAACAATAGTAATTCTCGTAAAACAATATGGTTTAGTGAAGTCATTAAAAAAACTGAGCAACGTTAAGAAAAATGAATGAAATAATTATAATAATTACAGAATTTTCACATTTAAGAGTAATGAGATTTTTAATCTTTGTACGTAAAACCAATTATTTTGTTAGACAGCGACGATTATAACGCGTTGTTAAAACCTGAAACATGAGTGAAATAATAAATGCATGATAATATATATGCATGCATGATAAATAATATTAAGATAGTCTGTACATTGTCCAAAATATAATAAAAAATATCACGTAAATTGGATGGGTTTGGCGTACAGAGGGCAACTCGGTAAACGTCGCAATGTCCTAGTATCTAAAAAACGGAATCAAAAGAAGTCTGTTTTAAATTCCAGGTGACCCCGCAAACTGGCGGATAGCGGTGGAAGATGTACCGGAAGAATATAGGGAAGCGGCGGGTGCTGGAGGGTTCATGCCTTGGGGAGTTGCCGGAGTGATGGCAGGGGCTGCCAAATGCTTTTTCGGCTTCGTTGGTTTCGACTGCGTGGCCACTACCGGCGAGGAGGCAAAAAACCCCAAGAGGGATATCCCGCTATCAATCATCATGTCCTTAGTCATTATTTTCCTCTCCTATTTCACCATCGCGACCGTCTTGACAATGATGTTGCCCTATTACCTGCAGGTAATTAATCGCAAATTTCATAATAATCTTAGTATCACCTGCCGGATCAAGTTGTTTACTATAAACGACTTAGATTTTTAACACCGCCGCCCGTTGACAATCGTGCCACACAATTACGAATGTTTGTTAGTTTGGATGTTTGTTACAGTTTTACGTATAAACTTCGGAAAAGATTTTAAAGAAACATTTCAATAATATTAAATTGGCTGAAATATAATAAAAATTGTCACATAGGTACATTGATTTGTGAAAACAAAATTTTCGAGATAAAATACTAAAAATTCGTACAGTCTTTTGATGATGCCGTTAAATGTAGTACCAAATGGTTAGAACTTAATATAAAGTGACTCTGCACGCTCTCATACACGAAACCTGAGATAGGAATAATTTTGAAACACATTCGTTTTCTTTGAAACAAAATGGTTCTTTGGAATGTCTTTGTGAATATATTAAAATGCGTTGCAATTCATTTGAATAATTATTAGTTTATGTTGATTATATAAACATAAGCATTATTGAATAATAATGCTTCTCAGAGCAGGACGCGTCAATGAATCTACATAACATAACGAGTTTCATTTCTCCTCAGCATACCTGAATGTTTTTTTTTCATGATAAAGCGGATAACGGAGCTGGAGGGTCTCCTGTATAATAAAAGTACACCGCCGCTCAATGACAACCGAGCCGCAATCGCGCATTTGTATTGCCGGCTTTTAAGGACCAAGATCCACACTCGCTCATCGAAACAGTACAATTGTACCGTTTCCCGCTAAGTATTCTGTGAGCCCTTTGTATCAGACGGACGAGCCGGCTTAATTAGTGCGTCAGCAAATGCTTCAGCATGGCTCTCCCCTAGTTGTATTAAGAAAGTAATAATAATGGCCATCGCGTGCCGTTAGGCTCGGGCGATAAGAATGTTATTGACCGTTATACAAATATGACGCTAAACTATCTAGGATGCGGACGCACCATTCCCTCACGTGTTCAACGGTGCTGGTCTGCCGGCTGTGGGTTGGATTGTGACGATAGGTGCCATTTTCGCGCTTTGCACCAGTCTTCTTGGCGCCATGTTCCCACTACCACGTGTGCTGTATGCTATGGCCAGTGACGGCGTGCTATTTAGACCTCTAGCACGCATCCATCGTCGGACGCAGACGCCACTACTAGCTACCGCGCTTAGTGGACTTCTTTCTGGTAAACCCCTATAGTCAATTGCAAATGGCGCCCCTATAGTCAATTGTTAACAAAAGCTACATGTTTTCATTAATAATATTTAAAACGAAATATTGAAATAGGTTTCCGAGGAAACTAAGAAATCAACAAAAGCTCAAATAAATTTCAAATAGGACCTATAATGCACTTTAGCAAGTCAATTTATATTAGTAAAGCTATCATTGGTTCGGAAGGTATACCTCTATGAGAAGAACAAACAAGAAACTCATAGGTTTTAATTTGTTTATCGTCACATTTACAATAAATTTAAAATTTATGTTTACTAGTTTAAAAGGCGTCTTATAACATGCAACACGTGAGAGCTCTTATGACATTTGATGATCTGTTTCCAGCTACAATGGCGGCAATATTCAACCTTAACCAGCTGATTGACATGATGTCCATCGGAACACTGATGGCATATACTATTGTAGCTATAAGCGTATTAATTTTAAGGTACGTAAAGTACAATTTTATCCATTTTAATACGAAATTAATAATGCTTTCTCTTTATTATTAATTATATGATATTTTTAGGTATGAAGAAGACAGCACAGTATTAATGAACGGTATAAAGGCCCTCCCCGAAACGCCATGGAGCGTTGTAAAGCAGCTGTTCAATTTATTGGGACTCAAGGAGCCGACAATACTTTCGTCTACTATCGCAAAATTCACTATACTCATCTTCTGTAAGTGCTTATTTATATGATCAACAGTATTATCTGAAAATATACATTTAACTGTGAGTGTTAGTTTAACATTGTTAAGGTTTCTAACACTGTTGGATACCTTAATAACTTTTATCATAGAATAAAATTTTATAGTGTGTTCGGTATCTGGAAGGGTTTGATAGCGGCCGGACGAGTGCCTTAATACTGTCGCACCTGTGAGAGAGACATGGAAGCATATGCTAACGCACTAATTGGGCCGGCTCGGCCGAAGTGATACCACGGGCTCACAGAATATTCAGCGTGAAACGGTACTTGTACTGTTTTTCGCAGAGTGAGTAAATATATCGGCCCTTAAAAAGTACCAAGTGCCAAGCTCTTATCATATAGGAAACCCGCCTGCTCCGTTGTATATAGCTATAGAATAATAATAATAAAAAAAGTTTAATTTTATTAAGCAATGTTAACAATGGTGCCTTATAATAATAATGTGGTTTCATTTTAGTTATAGTGTCTTTGGCGGCGTGTGGCTTCATGAGCTGGAATATAATGGGCCAAGGTGCCAGTGTGGCTGCGGGAGTGATGGGTGCTCTACTCGTAATTCTGCTTCTGGTTTTATACCGACAGCCACGCCGTGATGTCAAACATCTCACCTTCACAGTGAGTAGTTATGGTTTAAATGATTATACGACTTTTTTTTCTATAGCGGACAATGGAGCAGATGCATCTCCTATACGGTAAGAGAACACCGCCGCCAATATAATTGTCCGGACCGGGATTCGAACCCGATACCTCTCGCTTTATGATAGACCTGTTAAACCACTTAGCTACGAGGCTCTCAAAAAAACTTAGCTGATTTCCTCTGCTAAATATATTAGGTTTTATCATACCTACCAGATAATAAAAACCAATCATAAAACTAGTGCAATCTATTTTACTGTCTCACTTCTTCAGTATATGTAAGAGAGTTATAGAGCATTTAAGATATAATGCAGATATTTGTCATACCAATAATTAAGTTCGATTATCTCTTGTTTGATCAATGTGTATTACAGGTACCCTTAGTTCCGTTGGTGCCCTATCTGAGTGTGCTAATGAATGTCTACCTAATGGTACAGCTGGACTATAACACATGGGTTCGATTCATCATTTGGCTTGCAATCGGTTAGTTTCTGCTTCCTTAATTATCTCATGCTTCAATTCCATTAGGATTTTAAAAAAATGTTCTTTAAGAATTACTTTTTCTCGGCAGTTATTTTTTGGTATAGCTGACAACAGAGCACGAGTGTCTTCTTTATGGTAAGAGAACACCGCCGCCCATGAACAACCGCGCTATAGTCCACGCATTGGTCATATTGCCGGCTTTTTTACGCGGCTTTTGAAGACAAGGCCGGCAATGCATCCACGGCTTAGTAGGGGCTGGAGCTATCAATGGGCAGAGGAACGCTTATCCTGCATAAGCCTTCGGCTCGTTTACCTCCCGATTTTCATAAAAAAATAAACAAATCTTGTGGAAAGACCGAACAACTTTATAAATTTATTATATTTTATATTTTATTATATATACTTTATATTTTATATAATGGAACGACAATCACGTATTTTGAGCGCCACAAAAATATTATAATATCAATATTAATTGAATTTATCAAGCAATAATTTTTTCAATGAAATTTTCCAGGGTACGTCATATATTTCGGGTATGGCATCAACAACAGCTCACTCAAAGATACGAAAAATGATCAGCCGCAAACAAATGGAAAAGTTGAAGAAAAACATGTGATTACGAAATTTTGACGAATTGAGAAATTAATCCGTGACCAGAGACTATAAGAATGGTTAATACGACATTGACATTAAAACAATGTGTTGAACTGTAATAAGTATTGCTTTAGTGTTCTAAAAATGATAATTGACCTACCATGTCACAATGATAGGTCAACTGTCATTTGAAGAAAAAATATATTTAAAGTCTGCGTTAAGCTGTAAAGGTCGTATGGCTAACTGCGAGTCGGCCATTTATAAAAAAGATTTCGATGATCAACCGTTGTTTATAGTATATATTTATTATTAGAATTACTTCCAAAATGAGGGTTATATAGAGAAATATTTCTAATTTACTAACTACGCTTCATTCGTTACGTCGTCCCTTACAATTTTTATATCTAATTTTTCTATATTATGAATGTCGGATTTAGGATTGTACCTAAAAGTAATTGTTGAATATTACTAAATATTTATTACATACAGATATAAACTGATATCATTCATATAGGTAATATATTTTGCTTGTCTATATATCAATTATATTCCCGGCTTTTTCGTTAAACAACGGTTCACAAGTTAAATATAGTTTTTTAATGTTCTGTGATGTTTAAGACCTGTGATATTTCAGAGTTGTGAGTCATATTCAGCAATGATTGAGAAAAGGCTGCCGCAAGACATTAATTATTAATAACCGCGTTATTCATTAATTATTTTACTTATAAAAGCAGCTAAATATCTTTATTTAAATGAGATTTGTTTTATTTGAAAATAAAAGTATTTGATACTTTTATAAATTAGTTAAAATTAAAACAATAAATTTAGTTATGTAATATCAACTTTTTATAACACTGTGTTTAGAATTAACTAACTTTAACTTAATGTACTTACCATAAGAATAGATTAAGACAACATTTTTATCAAGAGACGACATAAACCTAATAATTATCTTGAAATCTGACTTAATCATTTTATGCTGGTCCTTTCTTTTGAAATAATATGTTACTTAAGCAGTTATTATTTTTTAGCTATTCTTGATTGACATCATAAAAGTAGGCTGATTTTTCTTAACATTTGAGTCGGTTCGATTCCCAGACGAAGCAAGTTTTTTAAGAAAATCTATGAACTTTTATCTATTTACTTTTAAAAATACCTTAGTTTTAGAGCAAAATACACTATCTGCAATATTTAAGATACTTCCCTTGCAAGTCCCATAAGTTTGGGACCCGTATATGTTATAGGCTATTTCTACATTTGTTAGTAGTCTTTAAAATGAGCCAGCATTGTATAAAATCACGAATATTTATTTATGACCAGATAAAATAGGATAGATGCTGCAGTAGGAAGATGATTTAAATTAGTTTAACATTAACATAACTTTCTTATACATAGATACATCTTGCCATAAATGAGAACAATAATTAGTCTAATATTAATAAATAATTTGTGAGAATGTGCACAGTGGTTTAATTCTTGTAAAAATGTATGATTTAGTGAATAAAACTGTAACAAGTTATGAAAATAAAGTAATTTAAAAATATATTTACTTGTACTATTTAGACTGAGTTATAATAAACCTTACTTCACACTCGTGAGAGAGCCACGCTGAAAAATATGCTAACGCATTAATTGGGCAATAAACAACAGCGCATTGGTTGTGTTGCCGAGTTTTTACACCGCTTAGGCGGCACTTTTTAAGGACGAAACACAGTAGTTTTTTTCGAAACACAGTACTGGTACCGTTTCACGCTGTGTATTCTATGAGCCCTTGGTATCACTTCGGACGAGCCCAACCAATCAGTGCGTCAGCATATGCTTACACTCGACCACGTCAAGCCCTTCCAGAGACCGAAGAAATTATAAATTAAATTACAATAGTCCGGACCGGGAATCGAACCCGATACCTCTCGCTCATTCACTTTTTAACCATTAAACTACGAGTCTCTGAAAATAAGTAAGATCATATTTGTAATCAGAATACATTTTTAAATTAAAGAGATCTGAAATAAGATTGGAAATAAAACAAAAACAATAGGGTAACCATTTTATCAATTTAAAAAGCTAGACAAGCATGATAATCAACAAATCACAACATCTTCTACCGCTGTCTCACAGCCACAGATCCAAATAATACTGAAGTTGACACTTCACTAAATACATTAAGTAATACACTCGAATTATCATTATTCAATTAACATGTCATATCATTGGCAGTAAGCTGCTAAAACTAAAAATATATTGATAAATATAATCTAGGATTCGTCGTAGGAATAAAATATGTACTACATTGGAGAGGGCAATGCTCGGAGTGTCGCTGAGAGATAAAATCAGAAATGAGGTTATCCGCAGCCGAACGAAAGTAACGATGAACGGACAACCAATGGGGAAAAAAGGTTCTCGAGTGCGACCGGGTACTGGAAAACTCAGAGTGGAACGTCTCGCCACGGCATGGTAAGACGATCTCATGAAGGTCGCGGTCAACCGCTGCATCCAGATCACTCAAGATCGCAATATGTGGCGTCTTTGAGGGAAGCCTATCCAACAGTGGACTTAATAGGCTGATGATGATGATGCACTACATTTAATTACTAATTTTCCTGTCACTTTAAAACATGATATTTTGAACATTAATATTATTATATTTGAAATCCATTTGGATAAAATAGTGTACCTATTAAAATATAATATAAATAATCACTTTTTATAACTTAATCATAAAAGTACTTTGGCAAATACAAAGCTATAGTAAATGCGTTGGAAAAGAGATTCTGTTTAGACGAGATTGATAGAGATTTTATAATACTTCAGTAAACTTCGAAATAATTTTATACTTTAAGTAAGAAATTTCACGCTAAGTAGTAAAAATCATCTTTACAATACATGTACATAAAATTCATTTGTTACTGTAATTATACCAATTAGTTCATTAGTTTATAATTATAAACAGTTTTAAATTTTCAATCAATACAGTGTTAGCAAATAGCGCCAAATATAGCATAATAATAAATAAATATATAATAGGACAGTTTACAGCTCCTGCGTGAATGTTATAGCAAAAATCAATTAAAAGTTAATCTTATTAAGTACGATCTACAAACATTATTTGTCACGTGTAAAAACAAAACGGAATATAACACATAAACCTCAAAAAAACAAAATCCTCAAACACATTCTTAATCTACAATTGATACTCGTGAAAATACTATACATTAAGTTTAACATGCTAAATACTGGATATAAAAGAGACGAGAGTTTCTGTCGGGCTGGCGAGACCACTCTGGTCATTTGCGGGTCATCCAAGCGCATGGGCAGCCCCGGTGTGCTGCAGCAGTGCCGTGTGGCTGTCACTATGGAGTTCCGCCAGCTGAACATCTGGCGAGCGTCGTCGCTCCGCGCTGTGCCATGCACCATACGTCAGGTAGATCAAAAGACCTGTTGCAATTATTTACTATTAAACATACATCCAATCTATGGATACAAATTTCATAGAATTTGTGGCTATCCAGTAAGGAAAAAGATTGACACTTGACAGCTTATATTCTACAGATGTTAGAGAGTTAAAGATTAAATAAATAAAATGGAATAAAAAATATATAAACCAAACAATACGCCTTCTTTGCGAAATTCGTTTGCTTGAGCAATCCTGTTTTATTGCTTTAGTATTATTACCGCAAATACGATTAAGATATATTAATATTTTTCTTATAATATATTAATATTGTAACTTTTGGGTAAAAATAGACACTTGGGTGAAACAAAACGTGCTGAAAAATATTCAAGAATGCACAAATTTTTAAATCCTAGTACCGATATGGCGTGTTGGAATATTGACGTGGATCATTTTGGGCTCTATGACCTTCCAGCGAACATAGATTTCGTTTTGAACATCACCGGAGCCAAGAACTCGACGCAATTGGCTATTCAACGGGTAATACGATTTTCTAAGTCCTGGGATCGAGAATGACACATTATAATAGTAAAATTAATTTAATAGTAGCACTAGCACCTGTGGCATACTTGAATAATACCCATAGATCAGTGGCATAGCTGGGCAATAATGCAAATATTATGAACGATTTACTATTAGCTCTAAACATACATGAAATATTTGGTAAAAGGACACTGTAACAGAAGCTCGCGCGATTAATTTGCTCACAGCCGCGCTTGGGATACAAAATCTCTTTCAAGTTACCGTCTATGATAACGAGGAGATCGATTCGGAGTTTATTTAAGTGATATACGGACATTAAGGTCGGCAACGCAAGGGCTAGGGGTGTCTATTTGCGGAGGAGCGCCAAAACTATTATTATTGATTATTTTCATGAGTTAAAACCAATGTAAGAATTACTATCTTAGGTTCACTAAATGTATTTTTACCTAGACTTAAGTGGGGTAGAAATTACACAATGTACTAACCAGCTGCTAGCCAGACGGAGAATCGAATCCAAGTCATATAGTCGAGGTTGAGCATCAAATATACGTTGATCAGGATACTGAAACCGGGCAACCACGGCACCAATGGGACCTGAATCAGAAATAACTAATTTCAAAAGAAAATTCAAGGACATTCAATAAAAAAAAATCAAAATTTTCATTATTCTATTGCGGACAACTGAGCAGGTGGGTCTCCTGTATGGTAAGAGAGTACCGCTGGCCATGAACAATCGCGTCACATTCTGCGCATTGGTTGTGTTTCCGGCTTGTTACGCCATTTAAGCGGCATTTTAAGAGCCTTCGATAACCTCAATCACTACTACTACAACTACTACTGTGCATCGTAGTGCACAGTTCAAGTACTGTTTCAAGCTGAGTATTCTGTGAGCCAGTGGTATCACTTCGGACGAGCCGGCCCAATTATTGTGTCAACATATGCTTCAGCATGGCTCTTCCAGGAGTAAAATTTCTTATATATCAGATATTCAAAAATATCCTATTTAATCTGTGTACTGATTCATAAGTAGTATTTCAAAATGTGTTCCATGAAGATAAAGTTTGAAAATGCAATCATTATGACACACAAATACTGGACAAAAATACCTCCCAAAAATTAAAATCTAATTGCAAATCTTATATCAACAGTAATAATAGGAATTACAGCAATGTTTTTGAAAAAATACTACTAAACTAACCGAGAAGGCGAGTTTCTTGTCAGAGACCGGTTGCCGAGAAATAGCGTAGAGCGTGGCCAACACTAAAATAGATCCAATAACCAATGCCGCCAAAGGACCCGCCGCGCCAGACAGGATCGCGTCACCATGACCACTGATGCTACCCATCATTATAAAACACCACACACCTAGAACATTGCAATATGTTGTATGTTGTTGTACATATAAAGACTAAGAAGAACAAAATTTTTTCACTTGTTAAGATTATACTATATTGAAATGAAATGAAATGAAATATTTTTATTGAATTGATATTTTATTAAACGTCAAAAACTTTTTTTAAATGACTAACGCATAAGGGCTACACAGCTTCTCGCGGAATTTGAGGCGAGAATTTGGTATGTGCCGCGACTAACACAAGCAAGTCTCTTGCGAGAGACGAATCTCGGCTTGGGCCGTCGTGGGAACGTTGGCCGGTCGGAAGCTCGCCGGGGAGGGCTTAGCGACATACATCGGTCCTCACCTCCGTTTTCCGGCGGAGTTAACGTCAAAACAGTCTACCACCAAGCGAAGCCCACTGAGAAGAACCGGCCAAGCAAACTCAGTGGGTGTTAATTTTTTAGCTTCCGTAAGACATTTAAATTATAACAAAAATTACCTCTCAGAATGCCTGGCACGAATACCTTATTCCCAAGGCGTGACATCAAACTTATTTTCCGAGGCACACCAATTAACGATCAAAGTACACATTTTGCGGAATACTGGTCTAATGTAGTCTATACCGATGAATACAAATAAATAAAAGGATCGAAAATTCTGCGCCTGTCTCACTGTTGATAAATTAAAGCAGCCGTAATCACACGCGACTGCTCAAAAGTCATACATGACAATGTGAATACCAGAACTGGCGTTATCCATACTAATAGTGTAAATGCTTTTTTTGGAAGGGCTATTTGCTGCTGGCCATACAACCATCACGGCTTCACACGGTCTTTTGGGGAGAGCCATAGGCTCGCCGGGTGTAAATGCGTGTGTGTCTGTAGATGTGTTTTCTCTACGCGATGTTATGAAGTTTCATGGACTATTCACTATTTAGTAACCATATCCGGATTTTTAAACGAAGCCAGATATTGTGTAACATGTAAGTTGTATAGACATAGTTGACTATTGATGCAATTTACATTGCCGCAGGAGCACAAATGACGATCATGGCTCGCATGCGGACTGCGTGCTGAAATTGGACGACGACGATAATAAAGAGTCCTGTTTCAGTGTCTTCGCAACCTGAATTAAACCAGAACCCTTGGGTGTAAAACATACACTATAAAAGTTATTGGAACATAATCAAGTTGGAAAAGAAAGTACCGTATAGAGTAACCAGCACGCTGACTGTGGCGGCACTGAGCTGTGTGGGCGTGGTCAACCCGTCTATGTTAAACACTTGTCGTAAGCAATCACGCACATTCAGGCGGTTCGTTTCACCTGTACCACGTCCACTCTGGCTTCGCTCGTATCTGGAACATTATACAAAGCTTTATTAAAGATACGTTTTTTTATTATTAAATATGCATTATTTCCTGGACTTTATATGAAATTTTAAGCAACTTCAGCTATTTAAGTGTAGCGTTTATATAAACGTGTATAGATTTCTAATATAAAGTACTATTTTTTATTATATAGCGGACAACAGAGCAGGTGGGTCTCCTATTTGGTACACCGCCGCCCATGGAAAACCGCGCTAGAGTCCGCGAAATGGTTCTGTTGTCGTCTTTTTACACCGATTCCGATTCGATAAAAATGAACCAAAACCCAATACCAATATTACCGTACTCTTTTTAAATAAAGTTTTAAATAAGGGTTTAAATTTTTTAATATTTTTTATAGCTTGTATAACTGTACCTGAGAAGCAACACGCAGGATGCTACCATAGAGTAGGCTAGAAGAGTTCCAATCGACATCATATGGATCAACTGCTCCAACTCGAACAGCATGGCCAACGTGCCTGAAGACAGATTACAGAATATTTACACATAAACAATACAAAACCTATTACCATAGGTTAAAATATTACCATATTTTATTCCAAATTATTTTAATTATAATTTTGTGGACCGCTATAATTGTAAAGACGAAATATTTCAATACAAATAGTGGTAAATGGAAAATATTTAATGCCTAAATTTAAAAATACATATGATGAGGGGCTTTTTATAAAAATCAGATAATAATGATAAATCATTAACATAAGACACTTAAATCAGTAATGATTTATCATTATTACACTGTATACTATGAGATACTTATATTAACTTAAAACCTTAAAAATATTTATTATAAACTAAACCTAAGAAAGTAAAAAAAAAAGACAATAATAAAAGAGATGTATTTTTAATTTTATTTCTATGTGGTTAGACGAAATAGTAGTATTGGCACATGGGCAAAATATAATAAAATATATTATATTCTTGTACTTCTGTTTCTTATTTGATGTAATAAAATAGAGCAATATTTAGTATATTAAATTTTCTGTGGATTAACCTGTAAAAAGTCCAGCGAGAACGGTCCCGATCAGCGGCGTTTGGTATTTCTCGCTAACACGGCCCATGAATCGAAACAGAAGTCCATCTGCAGACATTGCGTATATGATGCGAGGCAGAGGGAACACTGAACCCAGCAAACTGTGGAACGGTATACAATTTAAAACTGACTAATGTTTTATTCTATGGCGGACAACGGAGCAGGTGGATCTCCTATATGGTAAAAACTATAAATAAATTGTAAGTTATATAAGTAAATTGGTTGTTTTGCAGTCGTTATACCGTCGTTTTTTAAGGGCCTCCGATACCCTCACTCAGTCTGCGATACATAGTACAAATACCGTTTCACGCTTAGTATTCTGTAAGCTCGTGGTATCACTTCGGACTTGCATGGCTCTCCCACGGGTGAGTATATTATTCTATTACTTTTTATATATTAATTCAACTAGACAAGTTAAATACTTCTATACTCTATATAATATTTTTCCATTTAAAATAGGTCTTATTTTTTTTAGTTTTTAATATGATTTTTTATTTATTATTTTTTATTATATGATCTAATTTTCCGATTTCGTTTTATTCTAAATCCATCATATGTATAATGTAGTAGTTTCCCTAGTAAGAATAATACTAATGTTATAAGATATATGTATACCTAGAGCAAAGAGCGCATACAGCCCCAACGCTGACGGCGTATTTGGCCCAACTCCAGCCCAACTGCTCGAATACGAAAGGAAACGGGGCCTTCTCATCCTGAAACATACATATACCTACTTACAATCATATTTAAATTACATACGCATATATGTCGCAGTCATCTGGTTGAATCCGCTATTTGATCAAATGACTATAGGACAATTCATCAAGTTGTTGAATGTAACGTACAACGTCTTGACTGAACGTCATTTAGCGTAGTCGTTGAATGACATATAAGGCCACAACTGGCAAAGCCTTCCAAAAAACGAATATTAATTATTTTTTGTTGGGATCGGGATTCGAAACAGACTATTCAAGCTTATAAAACGACATATTTAATTATGGTATAGCGGACAACGGAGCAGTTGGGTCTCCTATATGGTAAGGAACACCACCGCCCATGGACAAATGCGCCCCAATCCGTGCATCGGCTGTGTCGGCTGGTTTTTTCGCCGCTTAATCGGCACTTTTAAGGGCCTCCGATATCCTCACTCACCCTGCGAAACACAGTACAAGTACCGTTTCACGTTGAGTGTTCTGTGAGCTTTCGGACTAGACGGCCCAATAGTGCGTTTGCATATGCTTCAGCATGGGTATGAAGTTCTATATTACAGAATACTTTAACTAAGTGGTGTATTACCTGTAAATAGTAGGGTAGTACGAGAGTGAGCACGCAAGACACGCCGCAATACGCAAGAAATACAACCAGAAGCGAAGCTACCACCGCAAAAGGAATGCTCTTCTGCGGCCGTCGTGCCTCCTCGCCGGCAGTCGCGACGCAGTCGAACCCAATAAATCCGTAGAAGCAGACAGCGGCACCCCTAATTATACCGGCGACTCCATATGGCGCGAACCCACCAGCTCCATAATCACGCCCGCCGTCTTTCGGCACTTCCTCCGCTGGTATACGCCAATTTTTCGTATCCGCTGCAATTAGTTTAAAAAAATACAATTTAATTTCACACACACAGTTGGGAGAGAAATTTCTGAAGTATATGATGACGAAATTATTGGGCCGGCTCGTCTGAAGTGATACCACGAGCTCACAGATGCTGTATTGTGTTTCGCTGAGTGCTGATGCCGCTTAAGTGGCGTAAAAATCCGGCAACACAACCAAAGCGCAGACTGTGGCGCGGTTGTTTATGGGTGGCGGAATTCTCTTACCATATAGGAGACTCACCTGCTCAGTTGTCCGCTATATTATAAAAACAATTTAAAAAAACCTTTTATATATTGTGTATTTTTATGATTTCGCATTTAAAAATACGAACATTCCCTAATTTTAACCCTTTTACGATCAAATCTTGTTTTTGATAGCTAATTAAGAGTATAATACTATAATTATTGTTATAGCAAAACAACATTTCACTGTAACGGGTAAATAAAAACGCCAGACATATATTTTGCGTCTTTCCACGATATCTAAGTCTATTTTCACGAAAACAGGTTTTGCTGTATATGCGTAAATTTCTAAGACATTCTTGCACAATGAAATTGGCCATTAAATTATTGATTAAACGAGATGAGAATGTTGTATCCTACTGTTATTAAAAAAGCGAAATTTTGTAAGTGTGGATCTATGTTTCTTAATCTTTCATGCAAATACCACTGAACAGATTTCAATGAAACTTTACAATAATATCAGTAGTTATACTGATTATTATGTGTTAACATGGGCTATGATTTATAATGATATTGTGTAAAATGGCCAAAATATGATTTAAAAATGTCACATAAGTGGGATGCGGTAGGCCTACAGCGCAATGCGATGTCTGCCGAGTTCACTAATTATATATTTTAATTTAATAAAAGTATTATAATCCATGAAGTAGTATACCGTGAAGCGGCGGCTTAGAATTGCGAATCCCCATATAATTTCGTATTTTGAAACCTAACTGCGATCGCCAACGTGCCTGCCAAGCGTGGTGAATATGGCAAATAACCCCATGGAGGTCCGAAGGAGAGGTCTACGTCCAGCAGTGGACGTCCTACGTCTGAAATGATGATGATGATTATAAGCCATAATGAAATTATAATATCAATTAACAAACCTTTAAAAGAGCCTGATATAATCACAAAAAGTACGACGCATAAGTTGACACCCGTACAGAAGTTGTTGAACTTCGTTGACTCTTTCACGCCGAACGCGAGCGATACTAATAAAAAAATATATTTGCATTATAAAACAGCTTGTCATGGAATCATTTAAGTAGTTTTTGAGGTTAATTCGTTTACTTACGTATTAACATCACGGCGGAAAATAAATACTAATTCTAAAAGAATATGGCTTCTAAAGAGTTTGATTTTATAAAAAGTGGTTCATTTTATATTTAATAAACAATAAATTCGGTTTAGGTTGTCTTAACCAAACCTAATTTAACCATTAATTTTTTCCGCGGTGGAGTTAATATGTACCTTAATTCGTTATTACATTTATTATTTTTATTTGTTATAATTGATTTAACTTCACAAGTAGGAGAGCAGTGTTGAAGCAGTTGCTGACGCACTTATTGGGGTGGCTCGTCGGAATTGATACACGGTCACACAGAATTCTCAACGTGAAATGGTAGCTGTATTTAAAACGGTACTTCTACTGTGTTTCGGTGTAAAAAGCCGGCAACAAAACCAATGCGCGGACTGTGGTACGGTTGTCCATGGGGGGCGGTGTTCTCTTACCAAATAGGAAACACACCTGCTCCATTGTTCACTATACCATAAAATATAAATATGTCTGAGTTTTATTTAAGAAAACAGTTACATAAAATAATCTTTAAATTTTCCATGGATAATAGATTTTAACTATAATTTCTAAGTTGGGAGTGCTTAGTGCTCTTACCAGAAAATATCATGATGACGGTGAATGCAAAGACATCGGGATACTTGGCGAGGTGTGGGGAATCCATGGGCATCCATTCCTGTAGACGGCTAGAAATCGCCTTGTCTAACAAAGAGTCCAGATATTCGCTTAGGGCCTTCGTCACCGAGGCAGCACCTAAACAATTAACATTTACATAATTTTTAAAACATAATATGTTGTTTTTTCTTCACTGCCACTAGTTGTACTAAAATAATAACCAAAATTTCATTGCTGTTAAAGAGAAACAACATTTCTCTTTATTTCACTTATTTACTTATTATAGTACAGAAATGATTAAGTCTCGTAGAAAGGAACAATGACCAGTCAAATTTTAGGTAAGCAATTATATAGCCTCGTAGCTCAATGGTTTTAAAAGTGTACCGTGAAACGAAAGGTATTGGGTTCGAATCCCGGTCCGGACAATTATAATGTAATTTATAATTGAGTGTCTTAATACTGTCGCACACGTGGGAGAGCCGTGTTGACTGACGTGTACACATTACGAATGAAGAAAAACGAACATTTGCGCTAGTCTCTAATTAATCAGAGATTTCAACTTTTAGGTTTTAATCGTATTTTATTGTTTCCTTAATATATAAATGCAGTTAAGTAGTCTCAAGTTACGTAATACTGATATTGGAGAAATTTCATTTACAAAAACAAACTTATATAATGTAATTTCAATAGATATTTTACGCTCTATTTGATATCACTCAAACATTTCAGACATCATTTGATAGTCAGTTATTCTTTATTAGTAAATATATATCATATAGCTTACCGATAATATATTCAAGTATGAGATTCCAACCAATAATGAATGCAATAAACTCTCCAACACATACATAGCTGTACACATATGCAGACCCTGCCTTAGGCACACGAGCACCGAACTCTGCATAACACAGACCTGAAGTATACAGAAACAATACTTCTTTATATATCACAAACAGTGAGCGTTCTTCTCTTGAGCAATGAACTAGTTAACCTATCTTTAACCTAATATTAATTTCCTCAGGTATAATAATAATTTATATAGTGTAATAATATATAAATTATTATAAAACACATATAATATGTATGTTTCACTTATAATTTTCTATAATATAGTTTAGTCTAGTCATGTTTTAAACTATTTTTGTTTAGCTAGAATTAAATGTTAGGATCATTGGTCTGTGTGAAATGAAAATGTTTGCAAGAGCAATTTGATTGAGAAATATTTGTGCTTATGCATTAGCAATAAATGTGATCTCTATATTTTTATAATATATT